>JBAPLH010002158.1:0-25690 GCA_037897445.1 Ceriops zippeliana
CTTAAGACATTTAAATTTTCAATAGTGCATCGACATGTTTTGTTTGAATTAATATACTAATGGTAATTTAGTTATAAAAGTTAATCTGATGTCCATTCTGTCAAAAAGTGTGTTTGGGTCCAAAAGACAAGTTTTCCAAAAACCAGAAAATGTTTTGAGAGGATTGTTTATTTTGGAATTCAACCAATTTAACATCAATAAGAAACCCTAATGAAGATCATGAAGACCCCCATTGTTAGATTGTATTGAATGAATTGTATAGATATGGACATTTTCTTCTTGATGAATAGAGTTGTTAATAAGGAGACAAAAGTTAATTCGATGGTTATTGCAAGAAAAAATAGTGCTTGTAACAAAAAAAGGAGCCTGTTAGCATAAAGTGAATAGAAAGACTCCATTATTTAGGAAATAAGCCACTTCACATTAGTACGAAATGCAAATTAAGACGAATGACTCCTTTGGGTGATTGAACTAAACATAAGCGACTTCACAATAGTACGAAATGCAAATTCAGACGAATGACTCCTTTGGGTGATTGAACTAAACTCATTTATATTTTCAATTGTGCATGGACATATTTGTTTTAATTAATATACTATGTAACTTAGTCATAAATGTTAATCTCATGATCATTATGTCAAAAGGTGTGTTTGGAACCAAAAGACAAGTCTTCCAAACTACAAATCCTATAAGGGTTTCTTTATTTTGGAATTCATCCAATTAAGATCAACAAGAAACCCTAATGAAGATCATGAACCTCATTGTTTGATTGTATTGAATGAATTGTATGGATACGAACATTTTCTTCTTGATGAATAGAGTTGTTAATAAGGAGACAAAAGCTAATTTCATGGTTATTACAAGAAAAATAGTCCTTATAACAATGAAAGGAGCTTGTTTAGCATAAAGGGAATAGAGGGACTCATTATTTAGGAAATAAACCACTTCACATTAGTACGAAAAGAAAACTAAGATGAATGAGTCCTTTGGGTCATGAAAATTAAGACATTTAAATTTTCAATAGTGCATCGACATGTTTGTTTGAATTAATATACTATATCATTTAGGTATAAAATTTAATCTCATGTCCATTGTGTCAAAAAGTGTGTTTAGGACCAAAAGACAAGTTTTCCAAACCAGAAATGTTTCGAGGGATTGTTTATTTCGGAATTCAACCAATTAGCATCAATAAGAAACCCTCATGAATCATGAACCCCATTGTTTGATTATATTGAATGAATTGTATAGATATGGACATTTTCTTCTTGATGAATAGAGTTGTTAATAAGGACACAAAAGATAATTTGATCGTTATTGCAAGAAAAATAGTCCTTGTAACAACAATAGGAGCTTGTTAGCATAAAGTGAATAGAAAGACTCATTATTTAGGAAATAAGCCACTTCACATTAGTATGAAATGAAAATAAAGATGAATGACTCCTTTGAGTGATTGAACTAAACACATTTATATTTTCAATAGTGCATTGACATATTTGTTTTAATTAATATATAATGTAATTTAGTCATAAATGTTAATCTCATGATCATTACCTCAAAAGGTGTGTTGGAAGCAAAACACAAGTCTTCGAAACTAGAAATCTTCTGAGGGTTTCTTTATTTTGGAATTCATCTAATTAACATCAATAAGAAACCCTAATGAAGATCATGAACCCCATTGTTTGATTGTATTGAATGAATTGTATAAATATGGACATTTTCTTCTTGATGAATAGGGTTGTTAATAAGGAGACAAAAGATAATTTGATGGTTATTGCAAGAAAAATAGTGCTTGTAACAACAAAAGGTGCCGGTTAGCATAAAGTGAATAGAAAGACTCATTATTTAGGTAATAAACCACTTCACATTAGTTCGAAAAGAAAACTAAGATAAATGAGTCCGTTGGGTGATAAAACTTAAGACATTTAAATTTTCAATAGTACATCGACATGTTTGTTTGAATTAATATACTATTTAATTTAGTCATAAAAGTTAATCTGATGTCCATTCTGTCAAAAAGTGTGTTTGGGTCAAAAAGACAAGTTTTCCAAACCAGAAATGTTTTGAGGGATTGTTTATTTTGGAATTCAACCAATTAACATTAATAAGAAACCCTAATGAAGATCATGAACCCCATTGTTTGATTGTATTAAATGAATTGTATAGATATGGACATTTTCTTCTTGATGAATAGAATTGTTAACAAGGAGACAAAACATAATTTGATGGTTATTGCAAGAAAAATAGTGCTTGTAACAACAATAGGAACCTGTTAGCAGAAAGTGAATAAAAAGACTCATTATTTAGGAAATAAGCCACTTCACATTAGTATGAAATGAAAATTAAGATGAATGACGCCTTTGGGTGATTGAACTAAACACATTTATATTTTCAATAGTGCATTGACATATTTGTTTTTATTAATATAAAATGTAATTTAGTCATAAATGTTAATCTCATGATCATTATCTCAAAACGTGTGTTGGAACCAAAAGACAAGTCTTCCAAACTAGAAATCTTCTGAGGGATTCTTTATTTTGGAATTCATCTAATTAACATCAATAAGAAACCCTAATGAAGATCATGAACCCCATTGTTTGATTGTATTGAATGAATTGTATAGATATGGACATTTTCTTCGTGATGAATATAGTTGTTAATAAGGAGACAAAAGACAATTTGATGCTTATTGCAAGAAAAATAGTGCTTGTAACAACAAAAGGAGCCTGTTAGCATAAAGTGAATAGAAAGACTCATTATTTAGGAATTAAGACGAATGACTCCTTTGGGTGATTGAACTAAACACATTTATATTTTCAATGGTGCGTGGACATATTTGTTTTAATTAATATACTATGTAACGTAGTCATAAATGTTAATCTCATGATCATTATGTCAAAAGGTGTGTTTCGAACCAAAAGACAAGTCTTCCAAACTAGAAATCTTCTTAGGGATTCTTTATTTTGGAATTCATCCAATTAAGATCAACAACAAACCCTAATGAAGGTCATGAACCCCATTGTTTGATTGTATTGAATGAATTGTATAGATATGGACATTTTCTTCTTGATGAATAGAGTTGTTAATAAGGAGACAAAAGATAATTTGATGGTTAGAAAAATAGTGCTTGCAACAACAAAAGGAGCCTGTTAGCATAAAGTGAATAGAAAGACTCATTATTTAGGAAATAAGCTACTTCAAATTAGTACGAAATGCAAATTAAGAGGAATCACTCCTTTGGGTGATTGAACTAAACACATTTATATTTTCAATTGTGGATGGACATATTTGTTTTAATTAATATACTATGTAACGTAGTCATAAATGTTAATCTCATGATCATTATGTCAAAAGGTGTGTTTGGAACCAAAAGACAAGTCTTCCAAACTAGAAATCCTCTGAGGGATTCTTTCTTTTGGAATTCATCCAATTAAGATCAACAACAAACCCTAATGAAGGTCATGAACCCCATTGTTTGATTGTATTGAATGAATTGTATAGATATGGACATTTTCTTCTTGATAAATAGAGTTGTTAATAAGGAGACAAAAGTTAATTTGATGGTTATTGCAAGAAAAATAGTGCTTGTAACAACAATAGGAGCCTGTTAGCATAAAGTGAATAGAAAGACTCATTATTTAGGAAATAAGCCACTTCACATTAGTACGAAATGTAAATTAAGACGAATGACTCCTTTGGGTGATTGAACTAAACACATTTATATTTTCAATTGTGCATGGACATATTTGTTTTAATTAATATACTATGTAACGTAGTCATAAATGTTAATCTCATGGTCATTATGTCAAAAGGTGTGTTGGGAACCAAAAGACAAGTCTTCCAAACTAGAAATCTTCTGAGGTATTCTTTATTTTGGAATTCATCTAATTAACATCATTAAGAAACCCTAATGAAGATCATGAACCCCATTGTTTGATTGTATTGAATGAATTGTATAGATATGGACATTTTCTTCATGATGAATAGGGTTGTTAATAAGGAGACAAAAGATAATTTGATGGTTATTGCAAGAAAAATAGTGCTTGTAACAACAAAAGGAGCCTGTTAGCATAAAGTGAATAGAAAGACTCATTATTTAGGAAATAAGCCACTTCACATTAGTATGAAATGCAAATTAAGACGAATGACTCCTTTGGGTGATTGAACTAAACACATTTATATTTTCAATTGTGCATGGACATAATTGTTTTAATTAATATACTATGTAACGTAGTCATAAATGTTAATCTCATGATCATTATGTCAAAAGGTGTGTTTGGAACCAAAAGACAAGTCTTCCAAACTAGAAATCCTCTGAGGGATTCTTTATTTTGGAATTCATCCAATTAAGATCAACAACAAACCCTAATGAAGGTCATGAACCCCATTGTTTGATTGTATTGAATGAATTGTATAGATATGGACATTTTCTTCTTGATGAATAGAGTTGTTAATAAGGAGACAAAAGTTAATTTGATGGTTATTGCAAGAAAAATAGTGCTTGTAACAACAAAAGGAGCCTGTTAGCATAAATTGAATAGAAAGACTCATTATTTAGGAAATAAGCCACTTCACATTAGAACGAAAGGCAAATTAAGACGAATGACTCCTTTGGGTGATTGAACTAAACACATTTATATTTTCAATTTTGCATGGACATATTTGTTTTAATTAATATACTATGTAACGTAGTCATAAATGTTAATCTCATGACCATTATGTCAAAAGGTGTGTTTCGAACCAAAAGACAAGTCTTCCAAACTAGAAATCTTCTGAGGTATTCTTTATTTTGGAATTCATCTAATTAACATCAACAAGAACCCCTAATGAAGATCATGAACCCCATTGTTTGATTTTATTGAATGAATTGTATAGATATGGACATTTTCTTCTTGATGAATAGGGTTGTTAATAAGGAGACAAAAGATAATTTGATGGTTATTGCAAGAAAAATAGTGCTTGTAACAAAAAAAGGGGCCTGTTAGCATAAAGTGAATAGAGAGACTCATTATTTAGGAAATAAGCCACTTCACATTAGTATGAAATGCAAATTAAGACGAATGACTCCTTTGGGTGATTGAACTAAACACATTTATATTTTCAATTATGAATGGACATATTTGTTTTATTTAATATTCTATGTAACGTAGTCATAAATGTTAATCTCATGATCATTATGTCAAAAGGTGTGTTCAGAATCAAAAGACAACTCTTCCAAACTAGAAATCTTCTGAGGTATTCTTTATTTTGGAATTCATCTAATTAACATCTATAAGAACCCCTAATGAAGATCATGAACCCCATTGTTTGATTGTATTGAATGAATTGTATAGATATGGACATTTTCTTCTTTATGAATAGGGTTGTTAATAAGGAGAAAAAAGATAATTTGATGGTTATTGCAAGAAAAATAGTGCTTGAAACAACAAAAGGAGCCTGTTAGCATAAAGTGAATAGAAAGACTCATTATTTAGGAAATAAGCCACTTCAAATTAGTACGAAATGCAAATTAAGACGAATGACTCCTTTGGGTGATTGAACTAAACACATTTATATTTTCAATTGTGCATGGACATATTTGTTTTAATTAATATACTATGTAACTTAGTCATAAATGTTAATCTCATGATCATTATGTCAAAATGTGTTTGGAACCAAAAGACAAGTCTTCCAAACTAGAAATCTTCTGAGGGATTCTTTATTTTGGAATTCATCCAATTAAGATCAACAAGAAACCCTAATGAAGGTCATGAACCCCATTGTTTGATTGTATTGAATGAATTGTATAGATATGGACATTTTCTTCTTGATGAATAGAGTTGTTAATAAGGAGACAAAAGTTAATTTGATCGTTATTGCAAGAAAAATAGTTCTTGTAACAACAATAGGAGCCTGTTAGCATAAAGTGAATAGAAAGTCTCATTATTTAGGAAATAAGCCACTTCACATTAGTATGAAATGAAAATTAAGAGGAATGACTCCTTTAGTTGATTGAACTAAACACATTTATATTTTCAATAGTGCATTGACATATTTGTTTTAATTAATATATAATGTAATTTAGTCATAAATGTTAATCTCATGATCATTATCTCAAAAGGTGTGTTGGAACCAAAAGACAAGTCCTCCAAACTAGAAATCTTCTGAGGGTTTCTTTAGTTTGGAATTCATCTAATTAACATCAATAAGAAACCCTAATAAAGATCATGAACCCCATTGTTTGATTGTACTGAATGAATTGTATAGATATGGACATTTTCTTCTTGATGAATAGGGTTGTTAATAAGGAGACAAAAGATAATTTGATCGTTATTGCAAGAAAAATAGCGCTTGTAACAACAAAAGGAGCTTGTTAGCATAAAGTGAATAGAAAGACTCATTATTTAGGAAATAAGCCACTTCACATTAGTACGAAATGAAAATTAAAACGAATGACTCCTTTGGGTGATTGAACTAAACACATTTATATTTTCAATTGTGCATGGACATGTTTGTTTTAATTAATATACGATGTAACTTAGTCATAACTGTTAATCACATGATCATTATGTCAAAAGGTGTGTTTGGAACAAAAAGACAAGTCTTCCAATCTAGAAATCCTCTGAGGGATTCTTTATTTTGGAATTCATCCAATTAAGATCAACAAGAAACCCTAATGAAGATCATGAACCCCATTGTTTGATTGTATTGAATGAATTGTATGGATATGGACATTTTCTTCTTGATGAATAGAGTTGGTAATAAGGAGACAAAAGTTAATTTGATGGTTATTGGAAGAAAAATAGTGCTTGTAACAACAAAAGGAGCCTGTTAGCATAAGGTGAATAGAAAGACTCATTATTTAGGAAATAAGCCACTTCACATTAGTAAGAAATGCAAATTAAGACGAATGACTCCTTTGGGTGATTGAACTAAACACATTTATATTTTCAATTATGCATGGACATATTTGTTTTAATTAATATACTATGTAACGTAGTCATAAATGTTAATCTCATGATTATTATGTCAAAAGGTGTGTTCGGAACCAAAAGACAAGTCTTCCAAACTAGAAATCTTCTGAGGTATTCTTTATTTTGGAATTCATCTAATTAACATCAATAAGAAACCCTAATGAAGATCATGAACCCCATTGTTTGATTGTATTGAATGAATTGTATAGATATGGACATTTTCTTCTAGATGAATAGGGTTGTTAATAAGGAGACAAAAGATAATTTGATGGTTATTGCAAGAAAAATAGTGCTTGTAACAACAAAAGGAGCCTGTTAGCATAAAGTGAATAGAAAGACTCATTATTTAGGAAATAAGCCACTTCACATTAGTGCGAAATGCAAATTAAGACGAATGACTCTGTTGGGTGATTGAACTAAACTCATTTATATTTTCAATTTTGCATGGACATATTTGTTTTAATTACTATACTATGTAACGTAGTCATAAATGTTAATCTCATGATCATTATGTCAAAAGGTGTATTTGGAACCAAAAGACAAGTCTTCCAAACTAGAAATCTTCTGAGGGATTCTTTATTTTGGAATTCATCCAATTAAGATCAACAACAAACCCTAATGAAGGTCATGAACCCCATTGTTTGATTGTATAGATATGGACATTTTCTTTTTGATGAATAGAGTTGTTAATAAGGAGACAAAAGATAATTTGTTTGTTATTGCAAGAAAAATAGTGCTTGTAACAACAAAAGGAGTCTGTTAGCACAAAGTGAATAGAAAGACTCATTATTTAGGAAATAAGCCACTTCAAATTAGTACGAAATGCAAATTAAGACGAATGACTCCTTTGGGTGATTGAACTAAACACATTTATATTTTCAATTGTGCATGGACATATTTGTTTTAATTAATATACTATGTAACGTAGTCATAAATGTTAATCTCATGATCATTATGTCAAAAGGTGTGTTTGGAACCAAAAGACAAGTCTTCCAAACTAGAAATCTTCTGAGGTATTCTTTATTTTGGAATTCAGCTAATTAACATCAATAAGAACCCCTAATGAAGATCATAAACCCCATTGTTTGATTGTATTGAATGAATTGTATAGATATGGACAATTTCTTCTTGATGAATAGAGTTGTTAATAAGGAGACAAAAGTTAATTTGATCGTTATTGCAAGAAAAATAGTGCTTGTAACAACAATAGGAGCCTGTTAGCATAAAGTGAATAGAAAGTCTCATTATTTAGGAAATAAGCCACTTCACATTAGTATGAAATGAAAATTAAGAGGAATGACTCCTTTAGGTGATTGAACTAAACACATTTATATTTTCAATAGTGCATTGACATATTTTTTTTAATTAATATATAATGTAATTTAGTCATAAATGTTAATCTCATGATCATTATCTCAAAAGGTGTGTTGGAACCAAAAGACAAGTCCTCCAAACTAGAAATCTTCTGAGGGTTTCTTTAGTTTGGAATTCATCCAATTAAGATCAACAAGAAACCCTAATGAAGATCATGAACCCCATTGTTTGATTGTATTGAATGAATTGTATGGATATGGACATTTTCTTCTTGATGAATAGAGTTGTTAATAAGGAGACAAAAGCTAATTTCATGGTTATTACAAGAAAAATAGTCCTTGTAACAATGAAAGGAGCTTGTTTAGCATAAAGGGAATAGAGGGACTCATTATTTAGGAAATAAACCACTTCACATTAGTATGAAAAGAAAACTAAGATGAATGAGTCCTTTGGGTCATGAAACTTAAGACATTTAAATTTTCAATAGTGCATCAACATGTTTGTTTGAATTAATATACTATATCATTTAGGTATAAAAGTTAATCTCATGTCCATTGTGTCAAAAAGTGTGTTTAGGACCAAAAGACAAGTTTTCCAAACCAGAAATGTTTCGAGAGATTGTTTATTTCGGAATTCAACCAATTAACATCAATAAGAAACCCTCATGAATCATGAACCCCCTTGTTTGATTATATTGAATGAATTGTATAGATATGGACATTTTCTTCTTGATGAATAGAGTTGTTAATAAGGAGACAAAAGATAATTTGATCGTTATTGCAAGAAAAATAGTGCTTGTAACAACAATAGGAGCTTGTTAGGATAAAGTGAATAGAAAGACTCATTATTTAGGAAATAAGCCACTTCACATTAGTATGAAATGAAAATTAAGATGAATGACTCCTTTGAGTGATTGAACTAAACACATTTATATTTTCAATAGTGCATTGACATATTTGTTTTAATTAATATATAATGTAATTTAGTCATAAATGTTAATCTCATGATCATTATCTCAAAAGGTGTGTTGGAAGCAAAAGACAAGTCTTCGAAACTAGAAATCTTCTGAGGGTTTCTTTATTTTGGAATTCATCTAATTAACATCAATAAGAAACCCTAATGAAGATCATGAACCCCATTGTTTGATTGTATTGAATGAATTGTATAAATATGGACATTTTCTTCTTGATGAATAGGGTTGTTAATAAGGAGACAAAAGATAATTTGATGGTTATTGCAAGAAAAATAGTGCTTGTAACAACAAAAGGTGCCGGTTAGCATAAAGTGAATAGAAAGACTCATTATTTAGGAAATAAGCCACTTCACATTAGTATGAAATGAAAATTAAGATGAATGACTCCTTTGAGTGATTGAACTAAACACATTTATATTTTCAATAGTGCATTGACATATTTGTTTTAATTAATATATAATGTAATTTAGTCATAAATGTTAATCTCATGATCATTATCTCAAAAGGTGTGTTGGAAGCAAAAGACAAGTCTTCGAAACTAGAAATCTTCTGAGGGTTTCTTTATTTTGGAATTCATCTAATTAACATCAATAAGAAACCCTAATGAAGATCATGAACCCCATTGTTTGATTGTATTGAATGAATTGTATAAATATGGACATTTTCTTCTTGATGAATAGGGTTGTTAATAAGGAGACAAAAGATAATTTGATGGTTATTGCAAGAAAATTAGTGCCTGTAACAACAAAAGGTGCCGGTTAGCATAAAGTGAATAGCAAGACTCATTATTTAGGAAATAAGCCACTTCACATTAGTATGAAATGAAAATTAAGATGAATGACTCCTTTGAGTGATTGAACTAAACACATTTATATTTTCAATAGTGCATTGACATATTTGTTTTAATTAATACATAATGTAATTTAGTCATAAATGTTAATCTCATGATCATTATCTCAAAAGGTGTGTTGGAAGCAAAAGACAAGTCTTCGAAACTAGAAATCTTCTGAGGGTTTCTTTATTTTGGAATTCATCTAATTAACATCAATAAGAAACCCTAATGAAGATCATGAACCCCATTGTTTGATTGTATTGAATGAATTGTATAAATATGGACATTTTCTTCTTGATGAATAGGGTTGTTAATAAGGAGACAAAAGATAATTTGATGGTTATTGCAAGAAAAATAGTGCTTGTAACAACAAAAGGTGCCGGTTAGCATAAAGTGAATAGAAAGACTCATTATTTAGGAAATAAGCCACTTCACATTAGTATGAAATGAAAATTAAGATGAATGACTCCTTTGAGTGATTGAACTAAACACATTTATATTTTCAATAGTGCATTGACATATTTGTTTTAATTAATATATAATGTAATTTAGACATAAATGTTAATCTCATGATCATTATCTCAAAAGGTGTGTTGGAAGCAAAAGACAAGTCTTCCAAACTAGAAATCTTCTGCGGGTTTCTTTATTTTGGAATTCATCTAATTAACATCAATAAGAAAACCTAATGAAGATCATGAACCCCATTGTTTGATTGTATTGAATGAATTGTATAAATATGGACATTTTCTTCATGATGAATAGGGTTGTTAATAAGGAGACAAAAGATAATTTGATGGTTATTGCAAGAAAAATAGTGCTTGTAACAACAAAAGGTGCCGGTTAGCATAAAGTGAATAGAAAGACTCATTATTTAGGTAATAAACCACTTCACATTAGTTTGAAAAGAAAACTAAGATAAATGAGTCCTTTGGGTGATGAAACTTAAGACATTTAAATTTTCAATAGTGCATCGACATGTTTGTTTGAATTAATATACTATGTAATTTAGTTATAAAAGTTAATCTGATGTCCATTCTGTCAAAAAGTGTGTTTGGGTCTAAAAGACAAGTTTTCCAAACCAGAAATGTTTTGAGGGATTGTTTATTTTGGAATTCAACCAATTAACATTAATAAGAAACCCTAATGAAGATCATGAACCCCATTGTTTGATTGCATTGAATGAATTGTATAGATATGGACATTTTCTTCATGATGAATAGAATTGTTAACAAGGAAACAAAAGATAATTTGATGGTTATTGCAAGAAAAATAGTGCTTGTAACAACAATAGGAGCCTGTTAGCAGAAAGTGAATAAAAAGACTCATTATTTAGGAAATAAGCCACTTTCACATTAGTATGAAAAAAAAATTAAGATGAATGACGCCTTTGAGTGATTGAACTAAACACATTTATATTTTCAATAGTGCATTGACATATTTGTTTTTATTAATATAAAATGTAATTTATTCATAAATGTTAATCTCATGATCATTATCTCAAAACGTGTGTTGGAACCAAAAGACAAGTCTTCCAAACTAGAAATTCTCTGAGGGATTCTTGATTTTGGAATTCATCCAATTAAGATCAACAACAAACCCTAATAAAGGTCATGAACCCCATTGTTTGATTGTATTGAATGAATTGTATAGATATGGACAATTTCTTCTTGATGAATAGAGTTGTTAATAAGGAGACAAAAGTTAATTTGATGGTTATTGCAAGAAAAATAGTGCTTGTAACAACAAAAGGAGCCTGTTAGCATAAAGTGAATAGAAAGACTCATTATTTAGGAAATAAGCCATTTCACATTAGTACGAAATGCAAATTAAGACGAATGACTCCTTTGGGTGGTTGAACTAAACACATTTATATTTTCAATTGTGCATGGACATATTTGTTTTAATTAATATACTATGTAACGTAGTCATAAATGTTAATCTCATGGTCATTATGTCAAAAGGTGTGTTGGGAACCAAAAGACAAGGCTTCCAAACTAGAAATCTTCTGAGGTATTCTTTATTTTGGAATTCATCTAATTAACATCAATAAGAAACCCGAATGAAGATCATGAACCCCATTGTTTGATTGTATTGAATGAATTGTATAGATATGGACATTTTCTTCTTGATGAATAGGGTTGTTAATAAGGAGACAAAAGATAATTTGATGGTTATTGCAAGAAAAATAGTGCTTGTAACAACAAAAGGAGCCTGTTAGCATAAAGTGAATAGAAAGACTCATTATTTAGGAAATAATTCACTTCACATTAGTACGAAATGCAAATTAAGACGAATGACTCTTTTGGGTGATTGAACTAAACACATTTATATTTTCAATTGTGCGTGGACATATTTGTTTTAATTAATATACTATGTAACGTAGTCATAAATGTTAATCTTATGATCATTATGTCAAAAGGTGTGTTTGGAACCAAAAGACAAGTCTTCCAAACTAGAAATCGTCTGAGGGATTCTTTATTTTGGAATTCATCCAATTATAATCAACAAGAAACCCTAATGAAGGTCATGAACCTCATTGTTCGATTGTATTGAATGAATTGTATAGATATGGACATTTTCTTCTTGATGAATAGAGTTTTTAATGAGGAGACAAAAGATAATTTGATGGTTATTGCAAGAAAAATAGTGCTTGTAACAACAAAAGGAGCATGTTAGCATAAAGTGAATAGAAAGACTCATTATTTAGGAAATAAGCTACTTCAAATTAGTACGAAATGCAAATTAAGACGAATGACTCCTTTGGGTGATTGAACTAAACACATTTATATTTTCAATTGTGCATGGACATATTTGTTTTAATTAATATACTATGTAACGTAGTCATAAATGTTAATCTCATGATCATTATGTCAAAAGGTGTGTTTGGAACCAAAAGACAAGTTTTCCAAACTAAAAATCTTCTAAGGTATTCTTTATTTTGGAATTCATCTAATTAACATCAATAAGAACCCCTAATGAAGATCATGAACCCCATTGTTTGATTGTATTGAATGAATTGTATAGATATGGACATTTTCTTATTGATGAATAGGGTTGTTAATAATAAGACAAAAGATAATTTGATGGTTATTGCAAGAAAAATAGTGCTTGTAACAACAAAAGGAGACTGTTAGCAGAAAGTGAATAGAACGACTCATTATTTAGGAAATAAGCCACTTCACATTAGTACGAAATGCAAATTAAGATGAATGACTCCTTTGGGTGATTGAACTAAACACATTTATATTTTCAATTGTGCATGGACATATTTGTTTTAATTAATATAATATGTAACTTTGTCGTAAATGTTAATCTCATGATCATTATGTCAAAATGTGTTTGGAGCCAAAAGACAAGTCTTCCAAACTAGAAATCTTCTGAGGGATTCTTTATTTTGGAATTCATCCAATTAAGATCAACAACAAACCGTAATGAAGGTCATGAACCCCATTGTTTGATTATATTGAATGAATTGTATTGATATGGACATTTTCTTCTTGATGAATAGAGTTGTTAATAAGGAGACAAAAGTTAATTTGATGGTTATTGCAAGAAAAATAGTGCTCGTAACAACAAAAGGAGACTGTTAGCATAAATTGAATAGAAAGACTCATTATTTAGGAAATAAGCCACTTCACATTAGTACGAAATGCAAATTAAGACGAATGACTCCTTTGGGTGATTGAACTAAACACATTTATATTTTCAATTGTGCATGGACATCTTTGTTTTAATTAATATACTATGTAACTTAGTCATAAATGTTAATCTCATGATGATTATGTCAAAAGGTGTGTTTGGAACCAAAAGACAAGTCTTCCAAACTAGAAATCTTCTGAGGGATTCTTTATTTTGGAATTCATCCAATTAAGGTCAACAAGAAACCCTAATGAAGGTCATGAACCCCATTGTTTGATTGTATTGAATGAATTGTATAGATATGGACATTTTCTTCTTGATGAATAGAGTTGTTAATAAGGAGACAAAAGTTAATTTGATGGTTATTGGAAGAAAAATAGTGCTTGTGACAACAGAAGGAGCCTGTTAGCATAAAGTGAATAGAAAGACTCATTATTTAGGAAATAAGCCACTTCACATTAGTACGAAATGCAAATTAAGACAAATGACTCCTTTGGGTGATTGAACTAAACACATTTATATTTTCAATTGTGCATGGACATCTTTGTTTTAATTAATATACTATGTAACTTAGTCATAAATGTTAATCTCATGATCATTATGTCAAAAGGTGTGTTTGGAACCAAAAGACAAGTCTTCCAAACTAGAAATCTTCTGAGGGATTCTTTATTTTGGAATTCATCCAATTAAGGTCAACAAGAAACCCTAATGAAGGTCATGCACCCCATTGTTTGATTGTATTGAATGAATTGTATAGATATGGACATTTTCTTCTTGATGAATAGAGTTGTTAATAAGGAGACAAAAGTTAATTTGATGGTTATTGGAAGAAAAATAGTGCTTGTAACAACAAAAAAAGCCTGTTAGCATAAAGTGAATAGAAAGACTCATTATTTAGGAAAGAAGCAACTTCACATTAGTATGAAATGCAAATTAAGACGAATGACTCCTTTGGGTGATTGAACTAAACACATTTATATTTTCAATTATGCATGGACATATTTGTTTTAATTAATATACTATGTAACGTAGTCATAAATGTTAATCTCATGATCATTATGTCAAAAGGTGTGTTCAGAACCAAAAGACAAATTCTTTATTTTGGAATTCATCTAATTAACATCTATAAGAACCCCTAATGAAGATCATGAACCCCATTGTTTGATTGTAGTGAATGAATTGTATAGATATGGACATTTTCTTCTTAATGAATAGGGTTGTTAATAAGGAGACAAAAGATAATTTGATGGTTATTGCAAGAAAAATAGTGCTTGTAACAACAAAAGGAGCCTGTTAGCATAAAGTGAATAGAAAGACTCATTATTTAGGAAATAAGCCACTTCAAATTAGTACGAAATGCAAATTAAGACGAATGACTCCTTTGGGTGATTGGACTAAACACATTTATATTTTCAATTGTGCATGGACATATTTGTTTTAATTAATATACTATGTAACTTAGCCATAAATGTTAATCTCATGATCATTATGTCAAAATGTGTTTGGAACCAAAAGACAAGTCTTCCAAACTAGAAATCTTCTGAGGGATTCTTTATTTTGGAATTCATCCAATTAAGATCAACAAGAAACCCTAATGAAGGTCATGAACCCCATTGTTTGATTGTATTGAATGAATTGTATAGATATGGACATTTTCTTCTTGATGAATAAAGTTGTTAATAAGGAGACAAAAGATAATTTGATGGTTATTGCAAGAAAAATAGTGCTTGTAACAACAAAAGGAGCCTGTTAGCATAAAGTGAATAGAAAGACTCATTATTTAGGAAATAAGCTACTTCAAATTAGTACGAAATGCAAATTAAGAGGAATGACTCCTTGGGGTGATTGAACTAAACACATTTATATTTTCAATTGTGCATGGACATATTTGTTTTAATTAATATACTATGTAACGTAGTCATAAATGTTAATCTCATGATCATTATGTCAAAAGGTGTGTTTGGAACCAAAAGACAAGTCTTCCAAACTAGAAATTCTCTGAGGGATTCTTTATTTTGGAATTCATCCAATTAAGATCAACAACAAACCCTAATGAAGGTCATGAACCCCATTGTTTGATTGTATTGAATGAATTGTATTGATATGGACATTTTCTTCTTGATGAATAGAGTTGTTAATAAGGAGACAAAAGTTAATTTGATGGTTATTGCAAGAAAAATAGTGCTTGTAACAACAAAAGGAGCCTGTTAGCATAAAGTGAATAGAAAGACTCATTATTTAGGAAATAAGCCACTTCAAATTAGTACGAAATGCAAATTAAGACGAATGACTCCTTTGGGTGATTGGACTAAACACATTTATATTTTCAATTGTGCATGGACATATTTGTTTTAATTAATATACTATGTAACTTAGCCATAAATGTTAATCTCATGATCATTATGTCAAAATGTGTTTGGAACCAAAAGACAAGTCTTCCAAACTAGAAATCTTCTGAGGGATTCTTTATTTTGGAATTCATCCAATTAAGATCAACAAGAAACCCTAATGAAGGTCATGAACCCCATTGTTTGATTGTATTGAATGAATTGTATAGATATGGACATTTTGTTCTTGATGAATAGAGTTGTTAATAAGGAGACAAAAGTTAATTTGATGGTTATTGGAAGAAAAATAGTGCTTGTAACAACAAAAGGATCCTGTTAGCATAAAGTGAATAGAAAGACTCATTATTTAGGAAATAAGCCACTTCACATTAGTATGAAATGCAAATTAAGACGAATGACTCCTTTGGGTGATTGAACTAAACACATTTATATTTTCAAATATGCATGGACATATTTGTTTTAATTAATATACTATGTAACGTAGTCATAAATGTTAATCTCATGATCATTATGTCAAAAGGTGTGTTCAGAACCAAAAGACAAGTCTTCCAAACTAGAAATCTTCTGAAGTATTCTTTATTTTGGAATTCATCTAATTAACATCTATAAGAACCCCTAATGAAGATCATGAACCCCATTGTTTGATTGTATTGAATGAATTGTATAGGTATGGACATTTTTTCTTCTTGATGAATAGGGTTGTTAATAAGGAGACAAAAGATAATTTGATGGTTATTTCAAGAAAAATAGTGCTTTTAACAACAAAAGGAGCCTGTTAGCATAAAGTGAATAGAAAGACTCATTATTTAGGAAATAAGCCACTTCAAATTAGTACGAAATGCAAATTAAGACGAATGACTCCTTTGGGTGATTGGACTAAACACATTTATATTTTCAATTGTGCATGGACATATTTGTTTTAATTAATATACTATGTAACTTAGTCATAAATGTTAATCTCATGATCATTATGTCAAAATGTGTTTGGAACCAAAAGACAAGTCTTCCAAACTAGAAATCTTCTGAGGGATTCTTTATTTTGGAATTCATCCAATTAAGATCAACAACAAACCCTAATGAAGGTCATGAACCCCATTGTTTGATTGTATTGAATGAATTGTATTGATATGGACATTTTCTTCTTGATGAATAGAGTTGTTAATAAGGAGACAAAAGTTAATTTGATGGTTATTGCAAGAAAAATAATGGTCGTAACAACAAAAGGAGACTGTTAGCATAAAGTGAATAGAAAGACTCATTATTTATAAAATAAGCCACTTCACATTAGTACGAAATGCAAATTAAGACGAATGACTCCTTTGGGTGATTGAACTAAACACATTTATATTTTCAATTGTGCATGGACATCTTTGTTTTAATTAATATACTATGTAACTTAGTCATAAATGTTAATCTCATGATCATTATGTCAAAAGGTGTGTTTGGAACCAAAAGACAAGTCTTCCAAACTAGAAATCTTCTGAGGGATTCTTTATTTCGGAATTCAACCAACTAACATCAATAAGAAACCCTCATGAATCATGAACCCCCTTGTTTGATTATATTGAATGAATTGTATAGATATGGACATTTTCTTCTTGATGAATAGAGTTGTTAATAAGGAGGCAAAAGATAATTTGATCGTTATTGCAAGAAAAATAGTGCTTGCAACAACAATAGGAGCTTGTTAGCATAAAGTGAATAGAAAGACTCATTATTTAGGAAATAAGCCACTTGACATTAGTATGAAATGCAAATTAAGACGAATGACTCCTTTGGGTGATTAAACTAAACACATTTATATTTTCAATTGTGCATGGACATGTTTGTTTTAATTAATATACTATGTAACTTAGTCATAACTGTTAATCTCATGATCATTATGTCAAAAGGTGTGTTTGGAACCAAAAGACAAGTCTTCCAAACTAGAAATCTTCTGAGGGATTCTTTATTTTGGAATTCATCCAATTAAGATCAACAAGAAACCCTAATGAAGATCATGAATTCCATTGTTTGATTGTATTGAATGAATTGTATGGATATGGACATTTTCTTCTTGATGAATAGAATTGTTAATAAGGAGACAAAAGCTAATTTCATGGTTATTACAAGAAAAATAGTCCTTGCAACAATGAATGGAGCTTGTTTAGCATAAAGGGAATAGAGGGACTCATTATTTAGGTAATAAACCACTTCACATTAGTACGAAAAGAAAACTAAGATAAATGAGTCCTTTGGGTGATGAAACTTAAGACATTTAAATTTTCAATAGTGCATTGACATGTTTGTTTGAATTAATATACTATGTAATTTAGTTATAAAAGTTAATCTGATGTCCATTCTATTGAAAAGTGTGTTTGGGTCCAAAAGACAAGTTTTCCAAACCAGAAATATTTTGAGGGATTGTTTATTTTGGAATTCAACCAATTAACATCAATAAGAAACCATAATGAAGATCATGAAACCCATTGTTTGATTGTATTGAATGAATTGTATAGAGATGAACATTTTCTTCTTGATGAATAGAGTTGTTAACAAGGAGACAAAAGATAATTTGATGGTTATTGCAAAAAAAATAGTGCTTGTAACAACAATAGGAGCCTGTTAGCATAAAGTGAATAGAAAGACTCATTATTTAGGAAATAAGCCACTTCACATTAGTATGAAATGAAAATTAAGATGAATGTCGCCTTTGGGTGATTGAACTAAACACATTTATATTTTCAATAGTGCATTAACATATTTGTTTTTATTAATATACAATGTAATTTAGTCATAAATGATAATCTCATGATCATTATGTCAAAAGGTGTGTTTGGAACCAAAAGACAAGTTTTCCAAACTAGAAATCTTCTGAGGGATTCTTTATTTTGGAATTCATCCAATTAAGATCAACAACAAACCCTAATGAAGGTCACGAACCCCATTGTTTGATTGTATTGAATGAATTGTATAGATATGGACATTTTCTTCTTGATGAATAGAGTTGTTAATAAGGAGACAAAAGTTAATTTGATGGTTATTGCAAGAAAAATAGTGCTTGTAACAACAAAAGGAGCCTGTTAGCATAAAGTGAATAGAAAGACTCATTATTTAGGACATAAGCCAATTCACATTAATACGAAATGCAAATTAAGACGAATGACTCCTTTGGGTGATTGAACTAAACACATTTATATTTTCAATTATGCATGGACATATTTGTTTTGATTAATATACTATGTAACGTAGTCATAAATGTTAATCTCATGATCATTATGTCAAAAGGTGTGTTTGGAACCAAAAGACAAGTCTTCCAAACTAGAAATCTTCTGAGGGATTCTTTATTTTGGAGTTCATCCAATTAAGATGAACAACAAAACCTAATGAAGGTCATGAACCCCATTGTTTGATTGTATTGAATGAATTGTATAGATATGGACATTTTCTTCTTGATGAACAGAGTTGTTAATAAGGAGACAAAAGTTAATTTGATGGTTGTTGCAAGAAAAATAGTGCTTGTAACAATGAAAGGAGCTTGTTTAGCATAAAGGGAATAGAGGGATTCATTATTTAGGAAATAAACCACTCCACATTAGTACGAAAATAAAACTAAGATGAATGAGTCCTTTATGTCATGAAACTTAAGACATTTAAATTTTCAATAGTGCATCGACATGTTTGTTTCAATTAATATACTATCTAATTTAGGAATAAAAGTTAATCTCATGTCCATTGTGTCAAAAAGTGTGTTTGAGTCCAAAAGAGAAGTTTTCCAAACTAAAAATCTTCTGAGGTATTCTTTATTTTGGAATTCATCTAATTAACATCAATAAGAAACCCTAATGAAGATCATGAACCCCATTGTTTGATTGTATTGAATGAATTGTATAGATATGGACATTCTCTCCTTGATGAATAGGGTTGTTAATAAGGAGACAAAAGATAATTTGATGGTTATTGCAAGAAAAATAGTGCTTGTAACAACAAAAGGATCCTGTTAGCATAAAGTGAATAGAAAGACTCATTATTTAGGAAATAAGCCACTTCACATTAGTATGAAATGCAAATTAAGACGAATGACTCCTTTGGGTGATTGAACTAAACACATTTATATTTTCAAATATGCATGGACATATTTGTTTTAATTAATATACTATGTAACGTAGTCATAAATGTTAATCTCATGATCATTATGTCAAAAGGTGTGTTCAGAACCAAAAGACAAGTCTTCCAAACTAGAAATCTTCTGAGGTATTCTTTATTTTGGAATTCATCTAATTAACATCTATAAGAACCCCTAATGAAGATCATGAACCCCATTGTTTGATTGTATTGAATGAATTGTATAGGTATGGACATTTTCTTCTTGATGAATAGGGTTGTTAATAAGGAGACAAAAGATAATTTGATGGTTATTTCAAGAAAAATAGTGCTTTTAACAACAAAAGGAGCCTGTTAGCATAAAGTGAATAGAAAGACTCATTATTTAGGAAATAAGCCACTTCAAATTAGTACGAAATGCAAATTAAGACGAATGACTCCTTTGGGTGATTGGACTAAACACATTTATATTTTCAATTGTGCATGGACATATTTGTTTTAATTAATATACTATGTAACTTAGTCATAAATGTTAATCTCATGATCATTATGTCAAAATGTGTTTGGAACCAAAAGACAAGTCTTCCAAACTAGAAATCTTCTGAGGGATTCTTTATTTTGGAATTCATCCAATTAAGATCAACAACAAACCCTAATGAAGGTCATGAACCCCATTGTTTGATTGTATTGAATGAATTGTATTGATATGGACATTTTCTTCTTGATGAATAGAGTTGTTAATAAGGAAGGACACAAAAGTTAATTTGATGGTTATTGCAAGAAAAATAATGGTCGTAACAACAAAAGGGAGACTGTTAGCATAAAGTGAATAGAAAGACTCATTATTTATAAAATAAGCCACTTCACATTAGTACGAAATGCAAATTAAGACGAATGACTCCTTTGGGTGATTGAACTAAACACATTTATATTTTCAATTGTGCATGGACATCTTTGTTTTAATTAATATACTATGTAACTTAGTCATAAATGTTAATCTCATGATCATTATGTCAAAAGGTGTGTTTGGAACCAAAAGACAAGTCTTCCAAACTAGAAATCTTCTGAGGGATTCTTTATTTCGGAATTCAACCAACTAACATCAATAAGAAACCCTCATGAATCATGAACCCCCTTGTTTGATTATATTGAATGAATTGTATAGATATGGGACATTTTCTTCTTGATGAATAGAGTTGTTAATAAGGAGGCAAAAGATAATTTGATCGTTATTGCAAGAAAAATAGTGCTTGCAACAACAATAGGAGCTTGTTAGCATAAAGTGAATAGAAAGACTCATTATTTAGGAAATAAGCCACTTCAAATTAGTACGAAATGCAAATTAAGACGAATGACTCCTTTGGGTGATTGGACTAAACACATTTATATTTTCAATTGTGCATGGACATATTTGTTTTAATTAATATACTATGTAACTTAGTCATAAATGTTAATCTCATGATCATTATGTCAAAATGTGTTTGGAACCAAAAGACAAGTCTTCCAAACTAGAAATCTTCTGAGGGATTCTTTATTTTGGAATTCATCCAATTAAGATCAACAAGAAACCCTAATGAAGATCATGAATTCCATTGTTTGATTGTATTGAATGAATTGTATGGATATGGACATTTTCTTCTTGATGAATAGAATTGTTAATAAGGAGACAAAAGCTAATTTCATGGTTATTACAAGAAAAATAGTCCTTGCAACAATGAATGGAGCTTGTTTAGCATAAAGGGAATAGAGGGACTCATTATTTAGGTAATAAACCACTTCACATTAGTACGAAAAGAAAACTAAGCTAAATGAGTCCTTTGGGTGATGAAACTTAAGACATTTAAATTTTCAATAGTGCATTGACATGTTTGTTTGAATTAATATACTATGTAATTTAGTTATAAAAGTTAATCTGATGTCCATTCTATTGAAAAGTGTGTTTGGGTCCAAAAGACAAGTTTTCCAAACCAGAAATATTTTGAGGGGGATTGTTTATTTTGGAATTCAACCAATTAACATCAATAAGAAACCATAATGAAGATCATGAAACCCATTGTTTGATTGTATTGAATGAATTGTATAGAGATGAACATTTTCTTCTTGATGAATAGAGTTGTTAACAAGGAGACAAAAGATAATTTGATGGTTATTGCAAAAAAAAATAGTGCTTGTAACAACAATAGGAGCCTGTTAGCATAAAGTGAATAGAAAGACTCATTATTTAGGAAATAAGCCACTTCACATTAGTATGAAATGAAAATTTAAGATGAATGTCGCCTTTGGGTGATTGAACTAAACACATTTTTATATTTTCAATAGTGCATTGACATATTTGTTTTTATTAATATACAATGTAATTTAGTCATAAAATGATAATCTCATGATCATTATGTCAAAAGGTGTGTTTGGAACCAAAAGACAAGTTTTCCAAACTAGAAATCTTCTGAGGGATTCTTTTATTTTGGAATTCATCCAATTAAGATCAACAACAAAACCCTAATGAAGGTCATGAACCCCATTGTTTGATTGTATTGAATGAATTGTATAGATATGGACATTTTCTTCTTGATGAATAGAGTTGTTAATAAGGAGACAAAAAGTTAATTTGATGGTTATTGCAAGAAAAATAGTGCTTGTAACAACAAAAGGAGCCTGTTAGCATAAAGTGAATAGAAAGACTCATTATTTAGGACATAAGCCAATTCACATTAATACGAAATGCAAATTAAGACGAATGACTCCTTTGGGTGATTGAACTAAACACATTTATATTTTCAATTATGCATGGACATATTTTTGTTTTGATTAATATACTATGTAACGTAGTCATAAATGTTAATCTCATGATCATTATGTCAAAAGGTGTGTTTGGAACCAAAAGACAAGTCTTCCAAACTAGAAATCTTCTGAGGGATTCTTTATTTTGGAGTTCATCCAATTAAGATGAACAACAAAACCTAATGAAGGTCATGAACCCCATTGTTTGATTGTATTGAATGAATTGTATAGATATATGGACATTTTCTTCTTGATGAACAGAGTTGTTAATAAGGAGACAAAAGTTAATTTGATGGTTGTTGCAAGAAAAATAGTGCTTGTAACAATGAAAGGAGCTTGTTTAGCATAAAGGGAATAGAGGGATTCATTATTTAGGAAATAAACCACTCCACATTAGTACAAAAATAAAACTAAGATGAATGAGTCCTTTTATGTCATGAAACTTAAAGACATTTAAAATTTTCAATAGTGCATCGACATGTTTGTTTTCAATTAATATACTATCTAATTTAGGAATAAAAGTTAATCTCATGTCCATTGTGTCAAAAAGTGTGTTTTGAGTCCAAAAGAGAAGTTTTCCAAACTAAAAATCTTCTGAGGTATTCTTTATTTTGGAATTCATCTAATTAACATCAATAAGAAACCCTAATGAAGATCATGAACCCCATTGTTTGATTGTATTGAATGAATTGTATAGATATGGACATTCTCTCCTTGATGAATAGGGTTGTTAATAAGGAGACAAAAGATAATTTGATGGTTATTGCAAGAAAAATAGTGCTTGTAACAACAAAAGGAGCCTGTTAGCATAAAGTGAATAGAAAGACTCATTATTTAGGAAATAAGCCACTTCACATTAGTACGAAATGCAAATTAAGACGAATGACTCCTTTGGGTGATTAAACTAAACACATTTATATTTTCAATTGTGCATGGACATGTTTGTTTTAATTAATATACTATGTAACTTAGTCATAACTGTTAATCTCATGATCATTATGTCAAAAGGTGTGTTTGGAACCAAAAGACAAGTCTTCCAAACTACAAATCTTCTGAGGGATTCTTTATTTTGGAATTCATCCAATTAAGATCAACAACAAACCCTAATGAAGGTCATGAACCCCATTGTTTGATTGTATAGATATGGACATTTTCTTCTTGACGAATAGGGTTGTTAATAAGGAGACAAAAGATAATTTGATGGTTATTGCAAGAAAAATAGTGCTGGTAACAACAAAAGGAGCCTGTTAGCATAAAGTGAATAGAAAGACTCATTATTTAGGAAATAAGCCACTTCACATTAGTACAAAATGCAAATTAAGACGAATGACTCCTTTGGTGATTGAACTAAAAACACATTTATATTTTCATTGTGCATGGACATATTTGTTTTAATTAATATACTATGTAACGTAGTCATAAATGTTAATCTCATGATCATTATGTCAAAAGGTGAGTTTTGAACCAAAAGACAAGTCTTCCAAACTAGAAATCTTCTGAGGGATTGTTTATTTTGGAATTCAACCAATTAACATCAATAAGAAACCGTAATGAAGATCATGAACCCCATTGTTTGATTGTATTGAAAGAATTGTACAGATATGGACATTTTCTTCTTGATGAATAGAGTTGTTAACAAGGAGACAAAAGATAATTTGATGCTTATTGCAAGAAAAAATAGTGCTTGTAAAAACACATAGGACTTGTTAGCATAAAGTGAATAGCTTGACTAATTTATTTAGGAAATAAGCCCTCTCACATCTAGTATGAAATGAAAATTTAGATATGAATCTATCACGCCTTTGGGTGATTAGAGAACTAAACACATGTATATTTTCAATAGTGCATTGACCACATATTTGTTATTTTATTAATATACAATGTAATTTAGTCATAAATGTTAATCTCGATGATCATTATCTCAAGACGTTTGTTGGAACCGGAAAAGACAAGGTCTTCCAAACTAGAAATCTTTCTGAGGGAATCACTTTTAATTTTGGGAATTCATCCAATTAAGATCAACAAGAAACCCTAATGAAGGTCATGAACCCCATTGTTTGATTGTATTGCAATGAATTGTATAGATATGGACATTTTCTTCCTTGATGAGAATAGAGTTGTTAATATGGACAAACAAAAGTTAATTTGATGGTATATTGCAAAGAAAAATAGTGCTTGTAACAAACAAAAGACGAGCCTGTTAGCATAAAGTGAATAGAAAGACTACATTATTTAGGAAATCAGCCACTTCACATTAGTAACGATCAATGCAAATTAAGACAGAAAATCACCACCCTTTCGGTGATTGAACAAAACACATTATATTTTTCAATTGCGTGGCATGGACATCCTTAGTGTTTAATTAATATACTATGTGTAACTCTAGTCATAAATAAATTTATAATCACATGATCATTTATCGTCAACAAAAGGTGTGTTTGGAACGCGAAAGCGACAAGTTCTTCCAAACTAGAAATCTTTCTGAGGGGATTCTTTATTTTGGAATTCACTCCAATTAAGATCAACGAAACAAACCCTAATGAAGGTCATCGCCAACCCCCACATTGTTTGATTGTATTGTATAGAATAATGCGATGTGTATCAGATATGGACATTTTCCATTTCATGATGAATAGAGTTGTTAATAAGTAGAGAGGTAAAGATTAATATAAATTTCGATTATTAGGCTATTAGCAGAAAAATAGTGCTCTGTAACAACAAAGGAGCCTGTTAGCATAAAGTGAATAGAAAGACTCATTATTTAGGAAATAAG
>JBAPLH010002159.1:0-66845 GCA_037897445.1 Ceriops zippeliana
AATGCAATAAGATCAAGAAACTATTTTTTGCAATTGAATGAATTCATGTTATAGACGATTCATGGAAATTCTTATGATAATGAATATAGTCGTTAAGAAAGAGTCAACAGATAATTTCATGGTTAATGAATGTAAAATAGTTCTTGTAACAAGAAGAGGAGCCTAATTAGATTAAGGTGATTAGAAAGTCTCATTAATTAGTAATTAAACAAGTTCAAATTGGCATGAAATGCAATCCAAGATGAATGACTCATTTGGCTGATGGACGCAAACAAATTTGGAGTAATAATGGTGTTAATACTTGTTTGATTTAATTAATATACTTCATTGTTTAGCAACATATGTCAATTTCATTATCGCTTTATCAAAAAGTGTGCTTGGAATCAAATGATTCGACTTGCTAACAAATGATGGGAAGGTACTTTATTTTAGAATTCAACCAATTAATATCAATAAGAAATGCAATTCAAGATCAAGAACTCTATTGTTTGTTGCAATTGAATGAATTCATGTTATAGACGATTCATGGAAATTGTTATAAAATATAGTCGTTAAGAAGAGTCAACAGATAATTTCATGGTTAATGAATGTAAATAGTTCTTGTAACAAGAAGAGGAGCCTAATTAGATTAAGGTGATTAGAAAGTCTCATTAATTAGTAATTAAACAAGTTCACATTGGCATGAAATGCAATCCAAGATGAATGACTCATTTGGCTGATGGACGCAAAATTTGGAGTAATAATGGTGTTAATACTTGTTTGATTTAATTAATATACTTCATTGTTAGCAACATATGTCAATTTCATTATCGCTTTATCAAAAAGTGTGCTTGGAATCAAATGATTCGACTTGCTAACCAGAAATGATGAGGTACTCTTTATTTTAGAATTCAACCAATTAATATCAATAAGAAATGCAATTTAAGATCAAGAATCTATTTTTTGTTGCAATTGAATGAATTCATGTTATAGACGATTCATGGAAATTGTTTATAATGAATATAGTCGTTAAGAAAGAGTCAACAGATAATTTCATGGTTAATGAATGTAAAATAGTTCTTGTAACAAGAAGAGGAGCCTAATTAGATTAAGGTGATTAGAAAGTCTCATTAATTAGTAATTAAACAAGTTCACACAGGCATGAAATGCAATCCAAGATGAATGACTCATTTGGCTGATGGACGCAAACATATTTGGAGTAATAATGGTGTTAATACTTGTTTGATTTAATTAATATACTTCATTGTTTAGCAACATATGTCAATTTCATTATCGCTTTATCAAAAAGTGTGCTTGGAATCAAATGATTCGACTTGCTAACAGAAATGATGGGAGGTAGTTTATTTTAGAATTCAACCAATTAATATCAATAAGAAATGCAATTCAAGATCAAGAACTCTATTGTTTGTTGCAATTGAATGAATTCATGTTATAGACGATTCATGGAAATTGTTATGATAATAAATATAGTCGTTAAGAAAGAGTCAACAGATAATTTCAATGAATGTAAAATAGTTTCTTGTAAACAAGAAATAGAATTAGGATCCTATTTAGATTAAGGTGGATTAGAAACAGTCTCATTATTATATAATATAAACAAGTTCAATAAATTGGCATGAACATGCAATCCAAGATGAATGACACCATTTGGCTGATGGACGCAATACAAATTTTGGAGTTAATATATGGTGACTTTAATTACTTGTTTTGATTTAGTTAATTATAACTCTCATTGTATTAGGCAAAATCATATGTCAATCATTGATTATCGCGCTTTATCAAAAAGTGTGTTTGCGAATGAAAAGACATAATTCTTTCTTTCTAACACAAAAATGATGGAGGAACAGCTTTCTATTGAATTCAAAAGAATTCTACCAATTACATTATCAATACAGACTATGCAATTATAACAATACGAGAATTCTATCCATTTGAATTTGTATAGCAATTAAATGAATTCATGTGAAATATGCGATTCAATGCAAAAAGTTGCGGATAATGATTATCATGTCTGATGGACACAAACAAATTTGGAATAATAATGGTGTTAAATACTTGTTCGATTCAATTAATATACTTCAATGTTTGGCAACATATGTCAATTTCATTATCGCTTTATCAAAAAGTGTGCCTGGAATCAAATGATTCGACTTGCTAACCAGAAATGATGGGAGGTACTGTTTATTTTAGAATTCAACCAATTAATATCAATAAGAAATGCAATTCAAGATCAAGAACTCTATTGTGTGTTGCAATTGAATGAATTCATGTTATAGACGATTCATGGAAATTCTTATGATAATGAATATAGTCTTTAGGAAAGAGTCAACAGATAATTTCATGGTTAATGAATGTAAAATAGTTCTTGTAACAAGAAGAGGAGCCTAATTAGATTAAGGTGATTAGAAAGTCTCATTAATTAGTAATTAAACAAGTTCACACAGGCATGAAATGCAGTCCAAGATGAATGACTCATTTGGCTGATGGACGCAAACAAATTTGGAGTAATAATGGTGTTCATACTTGTTTGATTTAATTAATATACTTCATTCTTTAGCAACATATGTCAATTTCATTATCGCTTTATCAAAAAGTGTGCTTGGAATCAAATGATTCGACTTGCTAACCATAAATGATGGGAGGTACTGTTTATTTTAGAATTCAACGAATTAATATCAATAAGAAATGCAATTCAAGATCAAGAACTCTATTGTTTGTTGCAATTGAATGAATTCATGTTACAGACGATTCATGGAAATTGTTATGATAATGAATATAGTCGTTAAGAAAGAGTCAACAGATAATTTCATGGTTAATGAATGTAAAATAGTTCTTGTAACAAGAAGAGGAGCCTATTTAGATTAAGGTGATTAGAAAGTCTCATTATTTGTTAATTAAACAAGTTCAAATTAGCATGAAATGCAATCCAAGATGAATGACTCATTTGGCTGATGGACGCAAACAAATTTGGAGTAATAATGGTGTTAATACTTGTTTGATTTAGTTAATATACTTCATTGTTTAGCAACATATGTCAATTTGATTATCGTTTTCTCAAAACGTGTGTTTGGAATCAAAAGATTCGACTTTCTAAACAAAAATGATGGGAGGTACTCTTTATTTTGGAATTCAACCAATTAATATCAATAAGAGATGCAATTTAAGATCGAGAATTCTATTTTTTGGTTCAATTAAATGAATTCATGTTATAGGCGATTCATGCAAATTGTTATGATAATGAATATAGTCATTAAGAAAGAGTCAACAGATAATTTCATGGTTAATGAATGTAAAATAGTTCTTGTAACAAGAAGAGGAGCCTAATTAGATTAAGGTGATTAGAAAGTCTCATTAATTAGTAATTAAACAAGTTCAAATTGGCATGAAATGCAATCCAAGATGAATGACACATTTGGCTAATGGACACAAACAAATTTGGAAAAATAATGGTGTTAATACTTGTTTGATTTAATTAATATACTTCATTGTTTAGCAACATATGTCAATTTCATTATCGCTTTATCAAAAAGTGTGCCTGGAATCAATTGATTCGACTTGCTAACCAAAAATGATGGGAGGTACTGTTTATTTTAGAATTCAACCAATTAATATCAATAAGAAATGCAATTCAAGATCAAGAACTCTATTGTTTGTTGCAATTGAATGAATTCATGTTACAGACGATTCATGGAAATTGTTATGAAAATAAATATAGTCGTTAAGAAAGAGTCAACAGATAATTTCATAGTTAATGAATGTAAAATAGTTCTTGTAACAAGAAGAGGAGCCTATTTAGATTAAGGTGATTAGAAAGTCTCATTATTTATTAATTAAACTAGTTCAAATTGGCATGAAATGCAATCCAAGATGAATGACTCATTTGCCTGATGGACGCAAACAAATTTGGAGTAATAATGGTGTTAATACTTGTTTGATTTAGTTAATATACTTCATTGTTTAGCAACATATGTCAATTTGATTATCGCTTTATCAAAAAGTGTGTTTGGAATCAAAAGATTCGACTTTCTAAACAAAAATAATGGGAGGTACTCTTTATTTTGGAATTCAACCAATTCATATCAATAAGAGATGCAATTTAAGATGGAGAATTCCATTTTTTGGTTCAATTAAATGAATTCATGTTATAGGCGATTCATGCAAATTGTTATGATAATGAATATAGTCGTTAAGAAAGAGTCAACAGATAATTTCATGGTTAATGAATGTAAAATAGTTCTTGTAACAAGAAGAGGAGCCTAATTAGATTTAGGTGATTAGAAAGTCTCATTAATTAGTAATTAAACAATTTCAAATTGGCATGAAATGCAATCCAAGATGAATGACACATTTGGCTGATGGACACAAACAAATTTGGAGTAATAATGGTGTTAATACTTGTTTGATTTAATTAATATACTTCATTGTTTAGCAACATATGTCAATTTGATTATCGTTTTCTCAAAACATGTGTTTGGAATTAAAAGATTCGACTTTCTAAACACAAATGATGGGAGGTACTCTTTATTTTGGAATTCAACCAATTAATATCAATAAGAAATGCAATTTAAGATCAAGAACTCTATTGTTTGTTGCAATTGAAAGAATTCATGCTATAGACGATTCATGGAAATTCTTATGATAATGAATATAGTCGTTAAGAAAGAGTCGACAGATAATTTCATGGTTAATGAATGTAAAATAGTTCTTGTAACAAGAAGAGGAGCCTAATTAGATTAAGGTGATTAGAAAGTCTCTTCAATTAGTAATTATACAAGTTCAAATTGACATGAAATGCAATCCAAGATGAATGACTCATTTGCTGATGGAAGCAAACAAATTTGGAGTAATAATGGTGCTAATACTTGTTCGATTCAATTAATATACTTCATTGTTTGGCAACATATGTCGATTTCATTATCACTTTATCAAAAAGTGTGTTTGGAATCCAATGATTCGACTTGCTAACCTGAAATGATGGAAGGTACTCTTTATAAAGAATTCAACCAATTAATATCAATAAGAAATGCAATTTAAGATCGAGAATTGTATTTTTTGTTGCAATTGAATGAATTCATGTTATAGACGATTCATGGAAATTGTTTTCATAATGAATATAGTCGTTAAGAAACAGTCAACAGATAATTTCATGGTTAATGAATGTAAAATAGTTCTTGTAACAAGAAGAGGAGCCTAATTAGATTAAGGTGATTAGAAAGTCTCATTAATTAGTAATTAAACAAGTTCAAATTGGCATGAAATGCAATCCAAGATGAATGACTCATTTGACTGATGGTCGCAAACAAATTTGGAGTAATAATGGTGTTAATACATGTTCGATTTAATTAATATACTTCATTGTTTAGCAACATATGTCGATTTCATTATCACTTTATGAAAAAGTGTGTTTGGAATCCAATGATTCGACTTGCGAACCTGAAATGATGGAAGGTTCTCTTTATAAAGAATTCAACCAATTAATATCAATAAGAAATGCAATTTAACATCGAGAATTCTATTTTTTGTTGCAATTGAATGAATTCATGTTATAGACGATTCATGGAAATTGTTTTCATAATGAATATAGTCGTTAACAAAAGAGTCAACATATAATTTCATGGTCAATGCATGAAAAATAATTCTTGTAACAAGAAGAGGAGCCTAATTAGCTTCCGGTGATTAGAAAGTCTCATTATTTAGGAACTAAACAAGTTCACATTCGCATGAAGTGCAATCGAAGGTGAATGACACATTTGGCTGATGGACGCAAACAGATTTGGAGTAATAATGGTGTTAATACTTGTTTGATTTAATTAATATATTTCATTGGTTTGCAACATATGTCAATTTCATTATTGATTTATCCAAAAGTGTGCTTGGAATCAAATGATTCGACTTGCTAACCAGAAATGATGGGAGGTACACTTTATTTTAGAATTCAACCAATTAATATCAATAAGAAATGCAATTCAAGATCAAGAACTCTATTGTTTGTTGCAATTGAATGAATTCATGTTATAGACGATTCATGGAAATTCTTATGATAATGAATATAGTTGGTAAGAAAGAGTCAACAGATAATTTCATGGTTAATGAATGTAAAATAGTTCTTGTAACAAGAAGAAGAGCCTAATTAGATTAAGGTGATTAGAAAGTCTCATTAATTAGTAATTAAACAAGTTCACACAGGCATGAAATGTAGTCCAAGATGAATGACTCATTTGGCTGATGGACGCAAACAAATTTGGAGTAATAATGGTGTTAATACTTGTTTGATTTAATTAATATACTTCATTCTTTAGCAACATATGTCAATTTCATTATCGCTTTATCAAAAAGTGTGCTTGGAATCAAATGATTCGACTTGCTAACCAGAAATGATGGGAGGTACTGTTTATTTTAGAATTCAACCAATTAATATCAATAAGAAATGCAATTCAAGATCAAGAACTCTATTGTTTGTTGCAATTGAATGAATTCATGTTACAGACGATTCATGGAAATTGTTATGATAATAAATATAGTCGTTAAGAAAGAGTCAACAGATAATTTCATGGTTAATGAATGTAAAATAGTTCTTGTAACAAGAAGAGGAGCCTATTTAGATTAAGGTGATTAGAAAGTCTCATTATTTATTAATTAAACTAGATCAAATTGGCATGAAATGCAATCCAAGATGAATGACACATTTGGCTGATGGACACAAACAAATTTGGAAAAATAATGGTGTTAATACTTGTTTGATTTAATTAATATACTTCATTGTTTAGCAACATATGTCAATTTCATTATCGCTTTATCAAAAAGTGTGCCTGGAATCAAATGATTCGACTTGCTAACCAGAAATGATGGGAGGTACTGTTTATTTTAGAATTCAACCAATTAATATCAATAATAAATGCAATTCAAGATCAAGAACTCTATTGTTTGTTGCAATTGAATGAATTCATGTTATAGACAATTCATGGAAATTCTTATGATAATGAATATAGTCGTTAAGAAAGAGTCAACAGATAATTTCATGGTTAATGAATGTAAAATAGTTCTTGTAACAAGAAGAGGAGCCTAATTAGATTAAGGTGATTAGAAAGTCTCATTAATTAGTAATTAAACAAGTTCACACAGGCATGAAATGCAGTCCAAGATGAATGACTCATTTGGCTGATGGACGCAAACAAATTTGGAGTAATAATGGTGTTAATACTTGTTTGATTTAATTAATATACTTCATTCTTTAGCAACATATGTCAATTTCATTATCGCTTTATCAAAAAGTGTGCTTGGAATCAAATGATTCGACCTGCTAACCAGAAATGATGGGAGGTACTGTTTATTTTAGAATTCAACCAATTAATATCAATAAGAAATGCAATTCAAGATCAAGAACTCTATTGTTTGTTGCAATTGAATGAATTCATGTTACAGACGATTCATGGAAATTGTTATGATAATAAATATAGTCGTTAAGAAAGAGTCAACAGATAATTTCATGGTTAATGAATGTAAAATAGTTCTTGTAACAAGAAGAGGAGCCTAATTAGATTAAGGTGATTAGAAAGTCTCTTTAATTAGTAATTAAACAAGTTCAAATTGACATGAAATGCAATCCAAGATGAATGACTCATTTGGCTGATGGAAGCAAACTGATTTGGAGTAATAATGGCGCTAATACTTGTTCGATTCAATTAATATACTTCATTGTTTGGCAACATATGTCGATTTCATTATCACTTTATCAAAAAGTGTGTTTGGAATCCAATGATTCGACTTGCTAACCTGAAATGATGGAAGGTACTCTTTATAAAGAATTCAACCAATTAATATCAATAAGAAATGCAATTTAAGATCGAGAATTGTATTTTTTGTTGCAATTGAATGAATTCATGTTATAGACGATTCATGGAAATTGTTTTCATAATGAATATAGTCGTTAAGAAACAGTCAACAAATAATTTCATGGTTAATGAATGTAAAATAGTTCTTGTAACAAGAAGAGGAGCCTAATTAGATTAAGGCGATTAGAAAGTCTCATTAATTAGTAATTAAACAAGTTCAAATTGGCATGAAATGCAATCCAAGATGAATGACTCATTTGGCTGATGGACGCAAACAAATTTGGAGTAATAATGGTGTTAATACATGTTCGATTTAATTAATATACTTCATTGTTTAGCAACATATGTCGATTTCATTGTCACTTTATCAAAAAGTGTGTTTGGAATCCAATGATTCGACTTGCGAACCTGAAATGATGGAAGGTTCTCTTTATAAAGAATTCAACCAATTAATATCAATAAGAAATGCAATTTAACATCGAGAATTCTATTTTTTTTTGCAATTGAATGAATTCATGTTATAGACGATTCATGGAAATTGTTTTCATAATGAATATAGTCGTTAAGAAAGAGTCAACATATAATTACAAGGTCAATGCATGAAAAATAATTCTTGTAACAAGAAGAGGAGGCTAATTAGCTTCCGGTGATTAGAAAGTCTCATTATTTAGGAACTAAACAAGTTCACATTCGCATGAAGTGCAATCGAAGGTGAATGACACATTTGGCTGATGGACGCAAACAGATTTGGAGTAATAATGGTGTTAATACTTGTTTGATTTAATTAATATATTTCATTGGTTTGCAACATATGTCAATTTCATTATCGATTTATCCAAAAGTGTGCTTGGAATCAAATGATTCGACTTGCTAACCAGAAATGATGGGAGGTACACTTTATTTTAGAATTCAACCAATTAATATCAATAAGAAATGCAATTCAAGATCAAGAACTCTATTGTTTGTTGCAATTGAATGAATTCATGTTATAGACGATTCATGGAAATTCTTATGATAATGAATATAGTCGGTAAGAAAGAGTCAACAGATAATTTCATGGTTAATGAATGTAAAATAGTTCTTGTAACAAGAAGAGGAGCCTAATTAGATTAAGGTGATTAGAAAGTCTCATTAATTAGTAATTAAACAAGTTCACAAAGGCATGAAATGCAGTCCAAGATGAATGACTCATTTGGCTGATGGACGCAAACAAATTTGGAGTAATAATGGTGTTAATACTTGTTTGATTTAATTAATATACTTCATTCTTTAGCAACATATGTCAATTTCATTATCGCTTTATCAAAAAGTGTGCTTGGAATCAAATGATTCGACCTGCTAACCAGAAATGATGGGAGGTACTGTTTATTTTAGAATTCAACCAATTAATATCAATAAGAAATGCAATTCAAGATCAAGAACTCTATTGTTTGTTGCAATTGAATGAATTCATGTTACAGACGATTCATGGAAATTGTTATGATAAGAAATATAGTCGTTAAGAAAGAGTCAATAGATAATTTCATGGCTAATGAATGTAAAATAGTTCTTGTAACAAGAAGAGGAGCCTATTTAGATTAAGGTGATTAGAAAGTCTCATTATTTATTAATTAAACAAGTTCAAATTGGCATGAAATGCAATCCAAGATGAATGACTCATTTGCCTGATGGGACGCAAACAAATTTGGAGTAATAAATGGTGTTAATACTTGTTTGATTTAGTTAATATACTTCATTGTTTTAGCAACATATGTCAATTTGATTATCGCTTTATCAAAAAGTGTGTTTGCGATCAAAAGATTCGACTTTCTAAACAAAAATGATGGGAGGTACTCTTTATTTTGGAATTCAACCAATTAATATCAATAAGAGATGCAATTTAAGATCGAGAATTCTAATTTTTGGTTCAATTAAATGAATTCATGTTATAGGCGATTCATGCAAATTGTTATGATAATGAATATAGTCGTTAAAAAAGAGTCAACAGATAATTTCATGGTTAATGAATGTAAAATAGTTCTTGTAACAAGAAGAGGAGCCTAATTAGATTAAGGTGATTAGAAAGTCTCATTAATTAGTAATTAAACAAGTTCAAATTGGCATGAAATGCAATCCAAGATGAATGACACATTTGGCTGATGGACGCAAACAAATTTGGAGTAATAATGGTGTTAATACTTGTTTGATTTAATTAATATACTTCATTCTATAGCAACATATGTCAATTTCATTATCGCTTTATCAAAAAGTGTGCTTGGAATCAAATGATTCGACCTGCTAACTAGAAATGATGGCAGGTACTGTTTATTTTAGAATTCAACCAATTAATATCAATAAGAAATGCAATTCAAGATCAAGAACTCTATTATTTGTTGCAATTGAATGAATTCATGTTACAGACGATTCATGGAAATTGTTATGATAATAAATATAGTCGTTAAGAAAGAGTCAACAGATAATTTCATGGTTAATGAATGTAAAATAGTTCTTGTAACAAGAAGAGGAGCCTATTTAGATTAAGGTGACTAGAAAGTCTCATTATTTATTAATTAAACAAGTTCAAATTGGCATGTAATGCAATCCAAGATGAATGACTCATTTTCCTGATGGACGCAAACAAATTTGGAGTAATAATGGTGTTAATACTTGTTTGATTTAGTTAATATACTTCATTGTTTAGCAACATATGTCAATTTGATTATCGCTTTATCAAAAAGTGTGTTTGGAATCAAAAGATTCGACTTTCTAAACAAAAATGATGGGATGTACTCTTTATTTTGGAATTCAACCATTTAATATCAATAAGAGATGCAATTTAAGATCGAGAATTCTAATTTTTGGTTCAATTAAATGAATTCATGTTATAGGCGATTCATGCAAATTGTTATGATAATGAATATAGTCGTTAAAAAAGAGTCAACAGATAATTTCATGGTTAATGAATGTAAAATAGTTCTTGTAACAAGAAGAGGAGCCTAATTAGATTAAGGTGATTAGAAAGTCTCATTAATTAGTAATTAAACAAGTTCACACAGGCATGAAATGTAGTCCAAGATGAATGACTCATTTGGCTGATGGACGCAAACAAATTTGGACTAATAATGGTGTTAATACTTGTTTGATTTAATTAATATACTTCATTCTTTAGCAACATATGTCAATTTCATTATCGCTTTATCAAAAAGTGTGCTTGGAATCAAATGATTCGACCTGCAAACCAGAAATGATGGCAGGTACTGTTTATTTAAGAATTCAACCAATTAATATCAATAAGAAATGCAATTCAAGATCAAGAACTCTATTGTTTGTTGCAATTGAATGAATTCATGTTACAGACGATTCATGGAAATTGTTATGATAATAAATATAGTCGTTAAGAAAGAGTCAACAGATAATTTCATGGTTAATGAATGTAAAATAGTTCTTGTAACAAGAAGAGGAGCCTATTAAGATTAAGGTGATTAGAAAGTCTCATTGTTTATTAATTAAACAAGTTCAAATTGGCATGAAATGCAATCCAAGATGAATGACTCATTTGCCTGATGGACGCAAACAAATTTGGAGTAATAATGGTGTTAATACTTGTTTGATTTAGTTAATATACTTCATTGTTTAGCAACATATGTCAATTTGATTATCGCTTTATCAAAAAGTGTGTTTGGAATCAAAAGATTCGACTTTCTAAACAAAAATGATGGGAGGTACTCTTTATTTTGGAATTCAACCAATTAATATCAATAAGAGATGCAATTTAAGATCGAGAATTCTATTTTTTGGTTCAATTAAATGAATTCATGTTATAGGCGATTCATGCAAATTGTTATGATAATGAATATAGTCGTTAAAAAAGAGTCAACAGATAATTTCATGGTTAATGAATGTAAAATAGTTCTTGTAACAAGAAGAGGAGCCTAATTAGATTAAGGTGATTAGAAAGTCTCATTAATTAGTAATTAAACAAGTTCAAATTGGCATGAAATGCAATCCAAGATGAATGACACATTTGGCTGATGGACACAAACAAATTTGGAGTAATAATGGTGTTAATACTTGTTTGATTTAATTAATATACTTCATTGTTTAGCAACGTATGTCAATTTCATTATCGCTTTATCAAAAAGTTTGCCTGGAATCAAATGATTCGACTTGCTAACCAGAAATGATGGGAGGTACTCTTTATTTTAGAATTCAACCAATTAATATTAATAAGAAATGCAATTCAAGATCAAGAACTCTATTGTTTGTTGCAATTGAATGAATTCATGTTATAGACAATTCATGGAAATTCTTATGATAATGAATATAGTCGTTAAGAAAGAGACAACAGATAATTTCATGGTTAATGAATGTAAAATAGTTCTTGTAACAAGAAGAGGAGCCTAATTAGATTAAGGTGATTAGAAAGTCTCATTAATTAGTAATTAAACAAGTTCACACAGGCATGAAATGCAGTCCAAGATGAATGACTCATTTGGCTGATGGACGCAAACAAATTTGGAGTAATAATGGTGTTAATACTTGTTTGATTTAATTAATATACTTCTTTCTTTAGCAACATATGTCAATTTCATTATCGCTTTATCAAAAAGTGTGCTTGGAATCAAATGATTCGACCTGCTAACTAGAAATGATGGGAGGTACTGTTTATTTTAGAATTCAACCAATTAATATCAATAAGAAATGCAATTCAAGATCAAGAACTCTATTGTTTGTTGCAATTGAATGAATTCATGTTACAGACGATTCATGGAAATTGTTATGATAATAAATATAGTCGTTAAGAAAGTCAACAGATAATTTCATGGTTAATGAATGTAAAATAGTTCTTGTAACAAGAAGAGGAGCCTATTTAGATTAAGGTGATTAGAAAGTCTCATTATTTATTAATTAAACAAGTTCAAATTGGCATGAAATGCAATCCAAGATAAATGACTCATTTGCCTGATGGACGCAAACAAATTTGGAGTAATAATGGTGTTAATACTTGTTTGATTTAGTTAATATACTTCATTGTTTAGCAACATATGTCAATTTGATTATCGCTTTATCAAAAAGTGTGTTTGGGATCAAAAGATTCGACTTTCTAAACAAAAATGATGGGAGGTACTCTTTATTTTGGAATTCAACCAATTAATATCAATAAGAGATGCAATTTAAGATCGAGAATTCTATTTTTTGGTTCAATTAAATTAATTCATCTTATAGGCGATTCATGCAAATTGTTATGATAATGAATATAGTCGTTAAAAAAGAGTCAACAGATAATTTCATGGTTAATGAATGTAAAATAGTTCTTGTAACAAGAAGAGGAGCCTAATTAGATTAAGGTGATTAGAAAGTCTCATTAATTAGTAATTAAACAAGTTCAAATTGGCATGAAATGCAATCCGAGATGAATGACACATTTGGCTGATGGACGCAAACAAATTTGGAGTAATAATGGTGTTAATACTTGTTTGATTTAATTAATATACTTCATTCTTTAGCAACATATGTCAATTTCATTATCGCTTTATCAAAAAGTGTGCTTGGAATCAAATGCTTCGACCTACTAACCAGAAATGATGGGAGGTACTGTTTATTTTAGAATTCAACCAATTAATATCAATAAGAAATGCAATTCAAGATCAAGAACTCTATTGTTTGTTGCAATTGAATGAATTCATGTTACAGACGATTCATGGAAATTGTTATGATAATAAATATAGTCGTTAAGAAAGAGTCAACAGATAATTTCATGGTTAATGAATGTAAAATAGTTCTTGTAACAAGAAGAGGAGCCTATTTAGATTAAGGTGATTAGAAAGTCTCATTATTTATTAATTAAACAAGTTCAAATTGGCATGAAATGCAATCCAAGATGAATGACTCATTTGCCTGATGGACGCAAACAAATTTGGAGTAATAATGGTGTTAATACTTGTTTGATTTAGTTAATATACTTCATTGTTTAGCAACATATGTCAATTTGATTATCGCTTTATCAGAAAGTGTGTTTGGGATCAAAAGATTCGACTTTCTAAACAAAAATGATGGGAGGTACTCTTTATTTTGGAATTCAACCAATTAATATCAATAAGAGATGCAATTTAATATCGAGAATTCTAATTTTTGGTTCAATTAAATGAATTCATGTTATAGGCGATTCATGCAAATTGTTATGATAATGAATATAGTCGTTAAAAAAGAGTCAACAGATAATTTCATGGTTAATGAATGTAAAATAGTTCTTGTAACAAGAAGAGGAGCCTAATTAGATTAAGGTGATTAGAAAGTCTCATTAATTAGTAATTAAACAAGTTCAAATTGGCATGAAATGCAATCCGAGATGAATGACACATTTGGCTGATGGACGCAAACAAATTTGGAGTAATAATGGTGTTAATATTTGTTTGATTTTATTAATATACTTCATTCTTTAGCAACATATGTCAATTTCATTATCGCTTTATCAAAAAGTGTGCTTGGAATCAAATGATTCGACCTGCTAACCAGAAATGATGGGAGGTACTGTTTATTTTAGAATTCAACCAATTAATATCAATAAGAAATGCAATTCAAGATCAAGAACTCTATTGTTTGTTGCAATTGAATGAATTCATGTTACAGACGATTCATGGAAATTGTTATCATAATAAATATAGTCGTTAAGAAAGAGTCAACAGATAATTTCATGGTTAATGAATGTAAAATAGTTCTTGTAACAAGAAGAGGAGCCTATTTAGATTAAGGTGACTAGAAAGTCTCATTATTTATTAATTAAACAAGTTCAAATTGGCATGAAATGCAATCCAAGATGAATGACTCATTTGCCTGATGGACGCAAACAAATTTGGAGTAATAATGGTGTTAATACTTGTTTGATTTAGTTAATATAGTTCATTGTTTAGCAACATATGTCAATTTGATTATCGCTTTATCAAAAAGTGTGTTTGGAATCAAAAGATTCGACTTTCTAAACAAAAATGATGGGAGGTACTCTTTATTTTGGAACTCAACCAATTAATATCAATAAGAGATGCAATTTAAGATCGAGAATTCTATTTTTTTGTTCAATTAAATGAATTCATGTTATAGGCGATTCATGCAAATTGTTATGATAATGAATATAGTCGTTAAAAAAGAGTCAAGAGATAATTTCATGGTTAATGAATGTAAAATAGTTCTTGTAACAAGAAGAGGAGCCTAATTAGATTAAGGTGATTAGAAAGTCTCATTAATTAGTAATTAAACAAGTTCAAATTGGCATGAAATGCAATCCAAGATGAATGACACATTTGGCTGATGGACGCAAACAAATTTGGAGTAATAATGGTGTTAATACTTGTTTGATTTAATTAATATACTTCATTCTTTAGCAACATATGTCAATTTCATTATCGCTTTATCAAAAAGTGTGCTTGGAATCAAATGATTCGACCTGCTAACCAGAAATGATGGGAGGTACTGTTTATTTTAGAATTCAACCAATTAATATCAATAAGAAATGCAATTCAAGATCAAGAACTCTATTGTTTGTTGCAATTGAATGAATTCATGTTACAGACGATTCATGAAAATTGTTATGATAATAAATATAGTCGTTAAGAAAGAGTCAACAGATAATTTCATGGTTAATGAATGTAAAATAGTTCTTGTAACAAGAAGAGGAGCCTATTTAGATTAAGGTGACTAGAAAGTCTCATTATTTATTAATTAAACAAGTTCAAATTGGCATGAAATGCAATCCAAGATGAATGACTCATTTGCCTGATGGACGCAAACAAATTTGGAGTAATAATGGTGTTAATACTTGTTTGATTTAGTTAATATACTTCATTGTTTAGCAACATATGTCAATTTGATTATCGCTTTATCAAAAAGTGTGTTTGGAATCAAAAGATTCGACTTTCTAAACAAAAATGATGGGAGGTACTCTTTATTTTGGAATTCAACCAATTAATATCAATAAGAGATGCAATTAAAGATCGAGAATTCTATTTTTGGTTCAATTAAATGAATTCATGTTATATAGGCGATTCATGCAAAATTGTTATGATAATGAATATAGTCGTTTAAAAAAGAGTCAACAGATAATTTCATGGTTAATGAATGTAAAATAGTTCTTGTAACAAGAAGAGGAGCCTAATTAGATTAAGGTGATTAGAAAGTCTCATTAATTAGTAATTAAACAAGTTCAAATTGGCATGAAATGCAATCCAAGATGAATGACACATTTGGCTGATGGACACAAACAAATTTGGAGTAATAATGGTGTTAATACTTGTTTGATTTAATTAATATACTTCATTGTTTAGCAACATATGTCAATTTCATTATCGCTTTATCAAAAAGTTTGCCTGGAATCAAATGATTCGACTTGCTAACCAGAAATGATGGGAGGTACTGTTTATTTTAGAATTCAACCAATTAATATTAATAAGAAATGCAATTCAAGATCAAGAACTCTATTGTTTGTTGCAATTGAATGAATTCATGTTATTGACAATTCATGCAAATTCTTATGATAATGAATATAGTCGTTAAGAAAGAGTCAACAGATAATTTCATGGTTAATGAATGTAAAATAGTTCTTGTAACAAGAAGAGGAGCCTAATTAGATTAAGGTGATTAGAAAGTCTCATTAATTAGTAATTAAACAAGTTCACACAGGCATGAAATGCAGTCCAAGATGAATGACTCATTTGGCTGATGGACGCAAACAAATTTGGAGTAATAATGGTGTTAATACTTGTTTGATTTAATTAATATACTTCATTCTTTAGCAACATATGTCAATTTCATTATCGCTTTATCAAAAAGTGTGCTTGGAATCAAATGATTCGACCTGCTAACCAGAAATGATGGGAGGTACTGTTTATTTTAGAATTCAACCAATTAATATCAATAAGAAATGCAATTCAAGATCAAGAACTCTATTGTTTGTTGCAATTGAATGAATTCATGTTACAGACGATTCATGGAAATTGTTATGATAATAAATATAGTCGTTAAGAAAGAGTCAACAGATAATTTCATGGTTAATGAATGTAAAATAGTTCTTGTAACAAGAAGAGGAGCCTATTTAGATTAAGGTGATTAGAAAGTCTCATTATTTATTAATTAAACAAGTTCAAATTGGCATGAAATGCAATCCAAGATGAATGACTCATTTGCCTGATGGATGCAAACAAATTTGGAGTAATAATGGTGTAAATACTTGTTTGATTTAGTTAATATACTTCATTGTTTAGCAACATATGTCAATTTGATTATCGCTTTATCAAAAAGTGTGTTTGGAATCAAAAGTTTCGACTTTCTAAACAAAAATGATGGGAGGTACTCTTTATTTTGGAATTCAACCAATTAATATCAATAAGAGATGCAATTTAAGATCGAGAATTCTATTTTTTGGTTCAATTAAATGAATTCATGTTATAGGCGATTCATGCAAATTGTTATGATAATGAATATAGTCGTTAAGAAAGAGTCAACAGATAATTTCATGGTTAATGAATGTAAAATAGTTCTTGTAACAAGAAGAGGAGCCTAATTAGATTAAAGTGATTAGAAAGTCTCATTAATTAGTAATTAAACAATTTCAAATTGGCATGAAATGCAATCCAAGATGAATGACACATTTGGCTGATGGACACAAACAACTTTGGAATAATAATGGTGTTAATACTTGTTTGATTTAATTAATATACTTCATTGTTTAGCAACATATGTCAATTTGATTATCGTTTTCTCAAAACGTGTGTTTGGAATCAAAAGATTCGACTTTCTAAACACAAATGATGGGAGGTACTCTTTATTTTGGAATACAACCAATTAATATCAATAAGAAATGCAATTTAAGATCAAGAACTCTATTGTTTGTTGCAATTGAAAGAATTCGTGCTATAGACGATTCATGGAAATTCTTATGATAATGAATATAGTCGTTAAGAAAGAGTCGACAGATAATTTCATGGTTAATTAATGTAAAATAGTTCTTGTAACAAGAAGAGGAGCCTAATTAGATTAAGGTGATTAGAAAGTCTCATTAATTAGGAATTAAACAAGTTCAAATTGGCATGAAATGCAATCCAAGATTGATGACTCATTTGGCTGATGGAAGCAAACAAATTTGGAGTAATAATGGTGTTAATACTTGTTCGATTCAATTAATATACTTCATTGTTTGGCAACATATGTCGATTTCATTATCACTTTATCAAAAAGTGTGTTTGGAATCCAATGATTCGACTTGCTTACCTGAAATGATGGAAGGTACTCTTTATAAAGAATTCAACCAATTAATATCAATAAGAAATGCACTTTAAGATCGAGAATTCTATTTTTTGTTGCAATTTAATGAATTCATGTTATAGACGATTCATGGAAATTCTTTTCATAATGAATGTAGTCATTAAGAAAGAGTCAACATATAATTGCATTGTCAATGCATAAAAAATAGTTCTTGTAACAAGAAGAGGAGCCTAATTAGCTTGAGGTGATTAGCAAGTCTCATTATTTAGGAACTAAACAAGTTCCCACTGGCATGAAGTGCAATCGAAGGTGAATGACACATTTGGCTGATGGATGCAAACAGATTTGGAGTAATAATTGTGTTAATACTTGTTTGATTTAATTAATATATTTCATTGGTTAGCAACATATGTGAATTTCATTATCGATTCATCAAAAAGTGTGCTTGGAATCAAATGATTCGACTTGCTAACCAGAAATGATGGGAGGTACCCTTTATTTTAGAATTCAACCAATTAATATCAATAAAAAATGCAATTCAAGATTAAGAACTCTATTGTTTGTTGCAATTGAATGAATTCATGTTAGAGACGATTCATGGAAATTGTTATGATAATGAATATAGTCGTTAAGAAAGAGTCAACAGATAATTTCATGGTTAATGAATGTAAAATAGTTCTTGTAACAAGAGTAGGAGCCTAATTAGATTAAGGTGATTAGAAAGTCTCATTAATTAGTAATTAAACAAGTTCAAATTGTCATGAAATGCAATCCAAGATGAATGACTCATTTGGCTGATGCACGCAAACAAATTTGGAGTAATAATGGTGTTAATACATGTTCGATTTAATTAATATACTTCATTGTTTAGCAACATTTGTCGATTTCATTATCACTTTATCAAAAAGTGTGTTTGGAATCCAATGATTTGACTTGCTAACCTGAAATGATGGAAGGTACTCTTTATAAAGAATTCAACCAATTAATAACAATAAGAAATGCAATTTAAGATCAAGAACTCTATTCTTTGTTGCAAATGAATCATTTCATGTTATAGACGATTCATGGAAATTGTTTTCATAATGAATACAGACTTTAAGAACGAGTCAACAGATAATTTAATGGTTAATGCAAGAAAAATAGTTCTTGTAATAAGAAGAGGAGGCTAATTAGCTTGAGGTGATTAAAAAGTCTCATTTTTTAGGAACTAAACAAGTTCACATTGGCATGAAATGCAATCGAAGGTGAATGACGCATTTGGCTGATGGATGTAAACAGATTTGAAGTAATAATGGTGTTAATACTTGTTTGATTTAATTAATATACTTCATTGTTTAGCAACATATGTCAATTTCATTATCGCTTTATCAAAAACTGTACTTGGAATCAAATGATTCGACTTGCTAACCAAAAATGATGGGAGATACTCTTTATTTTAGAATTCAACCAATTAATATCAATAAGAAATGCAATTCAAGATCAAGAACTCCATTGTTTGTTGCAATTGAATGAATTCATGTTATAGACGATTCATGGAAATTGTTATGATAATGAATATAGTCGTTAAGAAAGAGTCAACAAATAATTTCATGGTTAATTAATGTAAAATAGTTCTTATAACAGGAAGAGGAGCTTAATTAGATTAAGGTGATTGGAAAGTCTCATTAATTAGTAATTAAACAAGTTCACACAGGCATGAAATGCAGTCCAAGATGAATGACACATTTGGCTGATGGAGGCAAACAACTTTGGAGTAATAATGGTGTTAATACTTGTTTGATTTAATTAATATACTTCATTGTTTAGCAACATATGTCAATTTCATTATCGCTTTATCAAAAAGTGTGCTTGGAATCAAATGATTCGACTTGCTAACCAGAAATGATGGGAGGTACTCTTTATTTTAGAATTCAACCAATTAATATCAATAAGAAATGCAATTTAAGATCGAGAACTCTATTGTTTGTTGCAAATGAATCATTTCATGTTATAGACGATTCATGGAAATTGTTTTCATAATAAATATAGACTTTAAGAACGAGTCCACAGATAATTTAATGGTTAATGCAAGAAAAATTGTTCTTGTAATAAGAAGAAGAGCCTAATTAGATTGAGGTGATTAAAAAGTCTCAATATTTAGGAACTAAACAAGTTCACATTGGCATGAAATGCAATCCAAGGTGAATGACACATTTGGCTGATGCACGCAAACAGATTTGGAGTAATAATGGTGTTAATACTACTTGTTTAATTTAATTAATATACTTCATTGTTTAGTAACATATGTCAATTTCATTATCACTTTATCAAAAAGTGTGCTTGGAATCAAATGATTCAACTTGTTAACCAAAAATGATGGGAGGTACTCTTTATTTTAGAGTTCAACCAATTAATATCAATAAGAAATGCAATTCAAGATCAAGAACTCCATTGTTTGTTGCAATTGAATGAATTCATGTTATAGACGATTCATGGAAATTGTTATGATAATGAATATAGTCGTTAAGAAAGAGTCAACATATAATTTCATGGTCAATGCATGAAAAATAATTCTTGTAACAAGAAGAGGAGCCTAATTAGCTTGAGGTGATTAGAAAGTCTCATTATTTAGGAACTAAACAAGTTCACATTCGCATGAAGTGCAATCAAAGGTGAATGACACATTAGGCCGATGGATGCAAACAGATTTGGAGTAATAATTGTGTTAATACTTGTTTGATTTAATTAATATATTTCATTGGTTAGCAACATATGTGAATTTCATTATCGATTCATCAAAAAGTGTGCTTGGAATCAAATGATTCGACTTGGTATCCAGAAATGATTGGAGGTACACTTTATTTTAGAATTCAACCAATTAATATCAATAAGAAATGCAATTCAAGATTAAGAACTCTATTGTTTGTTGCAATTGAATGAATTCATGTTAGAGACGATTCATGGAAATTGTTATGATAATGAATATAGTCGTTAAGAAAGAGTCAATAGATAATTTCATGGTTAATGAATGTAAAATAGTTCTTGTAACAAGAGTAGGAGCCTAATTAGATTAAGGTGATTAGAAAGTCTCATTAATTAGTAATTAAACAAGTTCAAATTGGCATGAAATGCAATCCAAGATGAATGACTCATTTGGCTGATGGACACAAAAAAATTTGGAGTAATAATGGTGTTAATACATGTTCGATTTAATTAATATACTTCATTGTTTAGCAACATTTGTCGATTTCATTATCACTTTATCAAAAAGTGTGTTTGGAATCCAATGATTCGACTTGCTAACCTGAAATGATGGAAGGTACTCTTTATAAAGAATTCAACCAATTAATATCAATAAGAAATGCAATTTAAGATCGAGAATTCTATTTTTTGTTGCAATTGAATGAATTCTTGTTATAGACAATTCATGGAAGTTGTTTTCATAATGAATGTAGTCATTAAGAAAGAGTCAACATATAATTGCATTGTCAATGCATAAAAAATAGTTCTTGTAACAAGAAGAGGAGCCTAATTAGCTTGAGGTGATTAGCAAGTCTCATTATTTAGGAACTAAACAAGTTCCCATTGGCATGAAGTGCAATCGAAGGTGAATGACACATTTGGCTGATGGATGCAAACAGATTTGGAGTAATAATTGTGTTAATACTTGTTTGATTTAATTAATATATTTCATTGGTTAGCAACATATGTGAATTTCATTATCGATTCATCAAAAAGTGTGCTTGGAATCAAATGATTCGACTTGCTAACCAGAAATGATGGGAGGTACCCTTTATTTTAGAATTCAACCAATTAATATCAATAAAAAATGCAATTCAAGATTAAGAACTCTATTGTTTGTTGCAATTGAATGAATTCATGTTAGAGACGATTCATGGAAATTGTTATGATAATGAATATAGTCGTTAAGAAAGAGTCAACAGATAATTTCATGGTTAATGAATGTAAAATAGTTCTTGTAACAAGAGTAGGAGCCTAATTAGATTAAGGTGATTAGAAAGTCTCATTAATTAGTAATTAAACAAGTTCAAATTGGCATGAAATGCAATCCAAGATGAATGACTCATTTGGCTGATGGACGCAAACAAATTTGGAGTAATAATGGTGTTAATACATGTTCGATTTAATTAATATACTTCATTGTTTAGCAACATTTGTCGATTTCATTATCACTTTATCAAAAAGTGTGTTTGGAATCCAATGATTTGACTTGCTAACCTGAAATGATGGAAGGTACTCTTTATAAAGAATTCAACCAATTAATAACAATAAGAAATGCAATTTAAGATCAAGAACTCTATTCTTTGTTGCAAATGAATCATTTCAAGTTATAGACGATTCATGGAAATTGTTTTCATAATGAATATAGACTTTAACAACGAGTCAACAGATAATTTAATGGTTAATGCAAGAAAAATAGTTCTTGTAATAAGAAGAGGAGGCTAATTAGCTTGAGGTGATTAAAAAGTCTCATTATTTAGGAACTAAACAAGTTCACATTGGCATGAAATGCAATCGAAGGTGAATGACGCATTTGGCTGATGGACGTAAACAGATTTGAAGTAATAATGGTGTTAATACTTATTTGATTTAATTAATATACTTCATTGTTTAGCAACATATGTCAATTTCATTATCGCTTTATCAAAAAGTGTGCTTGGAATCAAATGATTCGACTTGCTAACCAGAAATGATGGGAGGTACTCTTTATTTTAGAATTCAACCAATTAATATCAATAAGAAATGCAATTTAAGATCGAGAACTCTATTGTTTGTTGCAAATGAATCATTTCATGTTATAGACGATTCATGGAAATTGTTTTCATAATAAATATAGACTTTAAGAACGAGTCCACAAATAATTTAATGGTTAATGCAAGAAAAATTGTTCTTGTAATAAGAAGAAGAGCCTAATTAGCTTGAGGTGATTAAAAAGTCTCAATATTTAGGAACTAAACAAGTTCACATTGGCATGAAATGCAATCCAAGGTGAATGACACATTTGGCTGATGCACGCAAACAGATTTGGAGTAATAATGGTGTTAATACTTGTTTGATTTAATCAATATACTTCATTGTTTAGTAACATATGTCAATTTCATTATCACTTTATCAAAAAGTGTGCTTGGAATCAAATGATTCAACTTGTTAACCAGAAATGATGGGAGGTACTCTTTATTTTAGAGTTCAACCAATTAATATCAATAAGAAATGCAATTCAAGATCAAGAACTCCATTGTTTGTTGCAATTGAATGAATTCATGTTATAGACGATTCATGGAAATTGTTATGATAATGAATATAGTCGTTAAGAAAGAGACAACATATAATTTCATGGTCAATGCATGAAAAATAATTCTTGTAACAAGAAGAGGAGCCTAATTAGCTTGAGGTGATTAGAAAGTCTCATTATTTAGGAACTAAACAAGTTCACATTCGCATGAAGTGCAATCGAAGGTGAATGACACATTTGGCTGATGGATGCAAACAGATTTGGAGTAATAATTGTGTTAATACTTGTTTGATTTCATTAATATATTTCATTGGTTAGCAACATATGTGAATTTCATTATCGATTCATCAAAAAGTGTGCTTGGAATCAAATGATTCGACTTGCTAACCAGAAATGATGGGAGGTACACTTTATTTTAGAATTCAACCAATTAATATCAATAAGAAATGCAATTCAAGATTAAGAACTCTATTGTTTGTTGCAATTGAATGAATTCATGTTAGAGACGATTCATGGAAATTGTTATGATAATGAATATAGTCGTTAAGAAAGAGTCAACAGATAATTTCATGGTTAATGAATGAAAAATAGTTCTTGTAACAAGAGTAGGAGCCTAATTAGATTAAGGTGATTAGAAAGTCTCATTAATTAGTAATTAAACAAGTTCAAATTGGCATGAAATGCAATCCAAGATGAATGACTCATTTGGCTGATGGACGCAAACAAATTTGGAGTAATAATGGTGTTAATACATGTTCGATTGAATTAATATACTTCATTGTTTAGCAACATTTGTCGATTTCATTATCACTTTATCAAAAAGTGTGTTTGGAATCCAATGATTTGACTTGCTAACCTGAAATGATGGAAGGTACTCTTTATAAAGAATTCAACCAATTAATAACAATAAGAAATGCAATTTAAGATCAAGAACTCTATTCTTTGTTGCAAATGAATCATTTCATGTTATAGACGATTCATGGAAATTGTTTTCATAATGAATATAGACTTTAAGAACGAGTCAACAGATAATTTAATGGTTAATGCAAGAAAAATAGTTCTTGTAATAAGAAGAGGAGGCTAATTAGCTTGAGGTGATTAAAAAGTCTCATTATTTAGGAACTAAACAAGTTCACATTGGCATGAAATGCAATCGAAGGTGAATGACGCATTTGGCTGATGGACGCAAACAGATTTGAAGTAATAATGGTGTTAATACTTGTTTGATTTAATAAATATACTTCATTGTTTAGCAACATATGTCAATTTCATTATCGCTTTATCAAAAACTGTGCTTGGAATCAAATGATTCGACTTGCTAACCAGAAATGATGGGAGGTATTCTTTATTTTAGAATTCAACCAATTAATATCAATAAGAAATGCAATTCAAGATCAAGAACTCCATTGTTTGTTACAATTGAATGAATTCATGTTATAGACGATTCATGGAAATTGTTATGATAATGAATATAGTCGTTAAGAAAGAGTCAACAGATAATTTCATGGTTAATTAATGTAAAATAGTTCTTGTAACAGGAAGAGGAGCTTAATTAGATTAAGGTGATTGGAAAGTCTCATTAATTAGTAATTAAACAAGTGCACATTGGCATGAAATGCAATCCAAGATGAATGACTCGTTTGGCTGATGGACGCAAACAACTTTGGAGTAATAATGGTGTTAATACTTGTTTGATTTAATTAATATACTTCATTGTTTAGCAACATATGTCAATTTCATTATCGCTTTATCAAAAAGTGTGCTTGGAATCAAATGATTCGACTTGCTAACCAGAAATGATGGGAGGTACTCTTTATTTTAGAATTCAACCAATTAATATCAATAAGAAATGCAATTTAAGATCGAGAACTCTATTGTTTGTTGCAAATGAATCATTTCATGTTATAGACGATTCATGGAAATTGTTTTCATAATGAATATAGACTTTAAGAACAAGTCCACAGATAATTTAATGGTTAATGCAAGAAAAATTGTTCTTGTAATAAGAAGAAGAGCCTAATTAGCTTGAGGTGATTAAAAAGTCTCAATATTTAGGAACTAAACAAGTTCACATTGGCATGAAATGCAATCCAAGGTGAATGACACATTTGGCTGATGCACGCAAACAGATTTGGAGTAATAATGGTGTTAATACTTGTTTGATTTAATCAATATACTTCATTGTTTAGTAACATATGTCAATTTCATTATCACTTTATCAAAAAGTGTGCTTGGAATCAAATGATTCAACTTGTTAACCAAAAATGATGGGAGGTACTCTTTATTTTAGAGTTCAACCAATTAATATCAATAAGAAAAGCAATTCAAGATCAAGAACTCCATTGTTTGTTGCAATTGAATGAATTCATGTTATAGACGATTCATGGAAATTGTTATGATAATGAATATAGTCGTTAAGAAAGAGTCAACATATAATTTCATGGTCAATGCATGAAAAATAATTCTTGTAACAAGAAGAGGAGCCTAATTAGCTTGAGGTGATTAGAAAGTCTCATTATTTAGGAACTAAACAAGTTCACATTCGCATGAAGTGCAATCGAAGGTGAATGACACATTTGGCTGATGGATGCAAACAGATTTGGAGTAATAATTGTGTTAATACTTGTTTGATTTAATTAATATATTTCATTGGTTAGCAACATATGTGAATTTCATTATCGATTCATCAAAAAGTGTGCTTGGAATCAAATGATTCGACTTGCTAACCAGAAATGATGGGAGGTACACTTTATTTTAGAATTCAACCAATTAATATCAATAAGAAATGCAATTCAAGATTAAGAACTCTATTGTTTGTTGCAATTGAATGAATTCATGTTAGAGACGATTCATGGAAATTGTTATGATAATGAATATAGTCGTTAAGAAAGAGTCAACAGATAATTTCATGGTTAATGAATGTAAAATAGTTCTTGTAACAAGAGTAGGAGCCTAATTAGATTAAGGTGATTAGAAAGTCTCATTAATTAGTAATTAAACAAGTTCAAATTGGCATGAAATGCAATCCAAGATGAATGACTCATTTGGCTGATGGACGCAAACAAATTTGGAGTAATAATGGTGTTAATACATGTTCGATTTAATTAATATACTTCATTGTTTAGCAACATTTGTCGATTTCATTATCACTTTATCAAAAAGTGTGTTTGGAATCCAATGATTTGACTTGCTAACCTGAAATGATGGAAGGTACTCTTTATAAAGAATTCAACCAATTAATAACAATAAGAAATGCAATTTAAGATCAAGAACTCTATTCTTCGTTGCAAATGAATCATTTCATGTTATAGACGATTCATGGAAATTGTTTTCATAATGAATATAGACTTTAAGAATGAGTCAACAGATAATTTAATGGTTAATGCAAGAAAAATAGTTCTTGTAATAAGAAGAAGAGGATAATTAGCTTGAGGTGATTAAAAAGTCTCATTATTTAGGAACTAAATAAGTTCACATTGGCATGAAATCGAATCGAAGGTGAATGACGCATTTGGCTGATGGACGCAAACAGATTTGAAGTAATAATGGTGTTAATACTTGTTTGATTTAATTAATATACTTCATTGTTTAGCAACATATGTCAATTTCATTATCGCTTTATCAAAAACTTTGCTTGGAATCAAATGATTGGACTTGCTAACCAGAAATGATGGGAGGTACTCTTTATTTTAGAATTCAACCAATTAATATCAATAAGAAATGCAATTCAAGATCAAGAACTCCATTGTTTGTTGCAATTGAATGAATTCATGTTATAGACGATTCATGGAAATTGTTATGATAATGAATATAGTCGTTAAGAAAGAGTCAACAGATAATTTCATGGTTAATTAATGTAAAATAGTTCTTGTAACAGGAAGAGGAGCTTAATTAGATTAAGGTGATTGGAAAGTCTCATTAATTAGTAATTAAACAAGTGCACATTGGCATGAAATGCAATCCAAGATGAATGACTCGTTTGGCTGATGGACGCAAACAACTTTGGAGTAATAATGGTGTTAATACTTGTTTGATTTAATTAATATACTTCATTGTTTAGCAACATATGTCAATTTCATTATCGCTTTATCAAAAAGTGTGCTTGGAATCAAATGATTCGACTTGCTAACCAGAAATGATGGGAGGTACTCTTTATTTTAGAATTCAACCAATTAATATCAATAAGAAATGCAATTTAAGATCGAGAACTCTATTGTTTGTTGCAAATGAATCATTTCATGTTATAGACGATTCATGGAAATTGTTTTCATAATGAATATAGACTTTAAGAACGAGTCCACAGATAATTTAATGGTTAATGCAAGAAAAATTGTTCTTGTAATAAGAAGAAGAGCCTAATTAGCTTGAGGTGATTAAAAAGTCTCAATATTTAGGAACTAAACAAGTTCACATTGGCATGAAATGCAATCCAAGGTGAATGACACATTTGGCTGATGCACGCAAACAGATTTGGAGTAATAATGGTGTTAATACTTGTTTGATTTAATTAATATACTTCATTGTTTAGTAACATATGTCAATTTCATTATCACTTTATCAAAAAGTGTGCTTGGAATCAAATGATTCAACTTGTTAACCAGAAATGATGGGAGGTACTCTTTATTTTAGAGTTCAACCAATTAATATCAATAAGAAATGCAATTCAAGATCAAGAACTCCATTGTTTGTTGCAATTGAATGAATTCATGTTATAGACTATTCATAGAAATTGTTATGATAATGAATATAGTCGTTAAGAAAGAGTCAACAGATAATTTCATGGTTAATGAATGTAAAATAGTTCTTGTAACAAGAATTGGAGCCTAATTAGATTAAGGTGATTAGAAAGTCTCATTAATTAGTAATTAAGCAAGTGCACATTGGCATGAAATGCAATCCAAGATGAATGACTCGTTTGGCTGATGGACGCAATCAAATTTGGAGTAATAATGGTGTTAATACTTGTTTGATTTAACTAATATACTTCATTGTTTAGCAACATATGTCAATTTCACTATCACTTTATCAAAAAGTGTGTTTGGAATCAAATGATTCAACTTGCAAACCAGAAATGATGGGAGGTACTCTTTATTCTAGAATTCAACCAATTAATATCAATAAGAAAAGCAATTCAAGATCAAGAACCCTATTGTTTCTTGCAATTGAATGAATTCATGTTATAGAAGATTCATGGAAATTGTTTTTGTAATGAATATGGTCGTTAAGAAAGAGTCAAGATATTATTTCATGGTTTATGAAAGAAAAATAGTTCTTGTAACAAGAAGAAGAGCCTAATTATCTTAAGGTGATTAGAAAGTCTCATTATTTAGTAATTAAATAACTTCACATTGGCATGAAATGCTATCCAAGACAAATGACTCCTTTCGCTAATAGACGCAAACAGATTTGGAGTAATAATGGTGTTAATACTTGTTTGATTTAATTAATATACTTCATTGTTTAGCAACATATGTCAATTTCATTATCGCTTTATCAAAAAGTGTGTTTGGAATCAAAAGATTCGACTTTCTAAACACAAATGATGGGAGGTATTCTTTATTTTAGAATTCAACCAATTAATATCAATAAGAAATGCAATTTAAGCTCGAGAATTCTATTTTTTGTTGCAATTGAATGAATTCATGTTATAGACGATTCATGGAAATTGTTTTCATAATGAATGTAGTCGTTAAGAAAGAGTCAACATATAATTTCATGGACAATGCATAAAAAATAGTTCTCGTAACCGGAAGAGCAGCCTAATTATCTTAAGGTGATTAGAAAGTCTCATTATTTTGTAATTAAATAAGTTCACATTGGTATCAAATGCTATCCAAGACGAATGACTAATTTGGCTGATGGACGCAAACAGATTTGGAGTAATAATGGTGTTAATTCTTGTTTGATTTAATTAATATATTTCATTGGATAGCAACATATGTCAATTTCATTATCGATTTTATCAAAAAGTGTGCTTGGAATCAAATGATTCGACTTGCTAACCAAAAATGATGGGAGGTAAACTTTATTTTAGAATTCAACCAATTAATATCAATAAGAAATGCAATTTAAGATCAAGAACTCTATTGTTTGTTGCAATTGCATGAATTCATGTTATAGACGATTCATGGAAATTGTTATGATAATGAATATAGTCGTTAAGAATGAGTCAACAGATAATTTCATGGTTAATGAATGTAAAATAGTTCTTTTAACAAGAAGTGGAGCCTAATTAGATGAAGGTGATTAGAAAGTCTCATTAATTAGTAATTAAACAAGTTCACATTGGCATGAAATGCAATCGAAGGTGAATGACACATTTGGCTGATGGACGAAAACAGATTTGGTGTAATAATGGTGTTAATACTTGTTTGATTTAATTAATATACTTCATTGTTTAGCAACATATGTCAATTTCTTTATCGCTTTATCAAAAAGTGTGTTTGGAATCAAAAGATTCGACTTTCTAGACACAAATGATGGGAGGTATTCTTTATTTTAGAATTCAACCAATTAATATCAATAAGAAATGCAATTTAAGCTCGAGAATTCTATTTTTTGTTGCAATTGAATGAATTCATGTTATAGACGATTCATGGAAATTGTTTTCATAATGAATGTAGTCATTAAGAAAGAGTCAACATATAATTTCATGGACAATGCATAAAAAATAGTTCTCGTAGTCGTTATAATACTTGTTTGATTTAATTAATATACTTCATGTAGGAAAACGTGATTAGTGGCTTATGTTGTGCATAGTTAGCTATTTTTAGAATATATCTTTAGAAATAAAATAATTTAGGTAGGTTTTTTAAGGTCACATAAGTTATGGGATTTGATGTATTTTTACCTTTTATTACTTTCCTTTTTTACTAGGTCTAGCATCTATAAAGCTATTGTCTAATGTATTATTCAGAAAAGAAGGATTATTACTCTTTCAATCTCCAACATGGTATCAGAGCCAGGTCTCTTCTTAGTCTTCTTCCTTCTATTTTCTTTTCTTTTCTTTGACATCAAAACAGATTGCTAGCCTTTATTGCTGGTGATCCCTACTTCACGTGGAAGGCCTTAATTGCCTAGAATTGTTATTTTTTTTTTTTCATAAAAGATGTCTGAGGTTGTAGAGATAGGTTCTACAACCCAATCAGAGGGGGTTCGATCTCAATAAATTGGAGAACTACAAAGTATCCAAGCTGCATATAGGTTGGATGGAAAAAATTATCTTAAGTGGTCCCAACTGGTTCGGACAGTGCTGAAAGGAAGAGGGAAGATTAGTCATCTTATGGGTACAGTACCTAAGCCAAGAGATCTGGGTTTTAAGGCATGGGATGAAGAAGACTCCATGATTATGGCATGGCTATGGAGTTCTATGATCCCTGAAATTAGTGACACATGCATGTTCTTAACCACTGCCAAGGATATTTGGGACGCAATTCAACAAACCTATTCTAAAGCTAGAGATGCAGCTCAAGTATATGATGTCAAGGTAAAGACAATGACAGCAAAACAAGGAAACAAAACAGTCACTGAATATGCCAATCAATTGAAATCCTTATGGCAAGAGCTGGATCATTATAGGGTGATAAAAACCAAATGTCCAGATGATGCAGCGGTTCTAAAGGCATTCATTGAGCAAGACAGGGTTTATGAGTTCCTCGTTGGTCTTAACCCTGAATTTGATCAAGTAAGGGTCCAAATTCTTGGCAAGTCAGAAGTTCCATGTTTAATGAGGTGGTGGCAATAATCCAAAGCGAGGAAAGTAGAAGAGGTCTGATGCTAGAATCACAAATGATGGATAACTCAGTCATGATAGCTAGGGGTGACAACAAATTAGTCACAAATCTGGACAGAGCACCATATTTTGGAAGTGGACAGCTTAATCAACCAAAAGCTCAAAACCGTGACAGCTTGTGGTGCACCTATTGTAATAAGGCACGCCATACTCGTGAAAAATGTTGGAAGCTTCATGGAAAGCCCCCCAGTCGAGAATGGGGACAGAAAGGAGAACAACCAAGGAACTATAGGCAGGCTCACGTTGCTACAGTACAACTAAGTGAATCAACCCCAAAATAGATAGGCAGTCCTAACCAAGAAGTGATCGAGAGGACAGGATCACTTATCAACAACCTTGAAACACCCTTAGGTACCTGTTCTTTGGCATATTCAGGTGAGTTTCCATTCTCCATTGGGTTAAATGTTTTGGGTACAACCTTTGCCAACTCCTGGGTTATGGACTCAGGAGCTACTGACCATATGACTCACTTACCAAATATTTTTTCCACGTATTCCCCATGTCCAAGCAGTAGGAAAATAGCCACAGCAGATGGTTTGGTGACCACTATAGCCGGTGTAGGGAATGTTAAAATAGGTCCATCACTGATCCTAAAAAATGTCCTCTATGTCCCTAAACTGTCCACAAATTTGATTTCTATACAAAAACTTACTCAAGATTTATACTGCAATGTGGTTTTTCATCACGACTATTGTGAATTTCAAGACAAGGATTCAGGGAAGATGATTGGACATGCTAAAGAATGGTATGGTCTCTACTACCTTGAAGCACCAAGTCAGTTAAACATTACTAAGGGCAGATTATCCCAGTCTTTTATGTCAGAAAATCTTTCATCCAATAAAGAGAAAGTTTGGCTCCATCATCGCCGACTTGGACATCCATCTTTTAGAATTATTGAAATTCTGTTTCCTTCTTTGTTTAAAAATCTAAATGTTGAAACCTTTCATTGTGAGGTATGTGAACTTGCTAAACATAAGCGTATACCAATTCCAGCCAGTAACAAAAAGAGTTCTGTTCCTTTCTATCTTGTTCATAGTGATATTTGGGGTCCTACGTCTATTCCTAATATTTCTGGAGCAAGATGGTTTGTTTCATTTATTGATGACTGTACTCGTGTTGCCTGGATTTTTCTACTCAAGCATAAATCAGATGTTATTACCGTTCTCATAAATCGTTTGCCATCTAGAGTTTTGGGATTCAAAAGTCCTATGGAAATACTCTCCACATTCTACCCTGACCTACAAACTACAAATAACCTTGTTTCTAGAATATTTGGGTGTGTATCATTTGTTCATGTTCACTGTCCAACTAAAGGGAAATTAGATCCAAGGGCCATAAAATGTGTCTTTGTGGGGTATTCCTCAACTCAAAAGGGGTATAAGTGCTACCATCCTCCATCAAGGAAGTTCTATGTCTCAATAGATGTCACTTTCAATGAACATGAGTCTTACTTCACCCATCCTTATTTTCAGGGGGAGAATTTAACAATAGAAAATAAGGATGAGGATGTTTTACTTGATCTATCGCCACTGTCCATGTGTAAACCATCTAGTTCATCTTGTCCCATTATACCAAACCTTGTGCCTGAAAATCTTCCTAAACACATAGTTGAAAATGAACCAAACCATATGTCTGAAAATCCTCAAGAAAAACCAGATTCTGCACCTGAGAATGTAAGTTTTGGCAAGGGCAAGGTGTTCACAAGGAAGAAGATGATCGTTCCTGAATTTATGCAGGTCCAAGAGTCCAACCCAAGTCCTGAGAATGAGGTAACAATATCTAATCCTACATTGCAAAATGAAACTGAATTTCATATGAGTAAGGATGACCAAGATCTTCCCATTGCTATTAAGAAAGCAACAAGGGAGTGCACAAAACAACCTAATCCTACATTGCAAAATGAAATTGAATTTCATATAAGTAGGGATGACCAGGATCTTCCCATTGCTATTAGGAAAGCAACAAGAGAGTGCACAAAATAACCTTTATATCCTCTTGCACACTTTATGTCTTTTAAGAAATTTTCACCATCTCATCGATCCTTCCTTGTTAGCTTAAACACCATTACCATTCCTACCACCTTATCCGAGGCGTTGTCCAACGAGAAATGGAAACAAGCTATGAATGTGGAAATGGAGGCACTTGAGAAAAATAAAACCTGGGAGTTGGTAAAGTTACCAGTGGGAAAGAAGCCTGTAGGGTGTAAATGGGTGTATACAATAAAGTATAGAGCAGATGGATCAATAGAAAGATACAAAGCAAGGTTAGTAGCCAAAGGATATACTCAAAGCTATGGAATTGATTATCTAGAAACTTTTGCACTAGTTGCAAAAATGAATACTGTTAGAGTTTTATTGTCGTTGGCAGCTAACTATGGTTGGGAATTACAGCAGTTTGATGTAAAAAATGCATTCTTGCATGGAGAACTAGAGGGAAGAAATTTATATGGAGGTCCCACCAGGTTTATAGGAAGAACTTGGATTCTCAAACTGTGTGTAAATTGAAGAAAGCCTTATATGGTCTAAAACAATCACCACGAGCATGGTTCAGACGATTTGCTAGAGTTATGATAGCTATGGGATACAAACAAAGCCGAGGGGATCATACATTGTTCATTAAACACTCAAGGTCAGGGGGGAGTCACAGCTCTCTTGGTTATGTGTTGATGACATAATAGTGACAGGAGATGATGACAAAGAAAAACAAATCTTGAGTCATTGTTTGGGCAAGGAATTTGAGATCAAGGTGTTAGGAAGGCTCAAATATTTTCTTGGGATTGAGGTTGCTCACTCTAAGCAAGGCATTTTTATCTCCTAACAAAAGTATGTCATGGATCTCCTAAAGGAAACAGGCATGACAGCATGCAAACCAGCAAGTACTCCAATAGATCAGAATGTTAAACTTGAAAAAGCAGAGGAGGATGTTGCGGTAGACAAGGCAACATATCAACGCCTTGTAGGAAGACTTATTTATTTGTCTCACACACGACCAGATATAACATATGCAGTTAGTGTGATTAGCCAATTCATGCATAACCCAAAGGAAGTTCATCTACAAGCAGCTTACCGAGTATTACAGTACCTTAAGGGAGTACCAGGAAAAGGTATTTTATTCAAAAGGAACGGAGGTTTAGTACTTGAGACATTCACAGATGCTGATTATGCTGGGTCAATTGTTGACAGAAAGTCAACCACTGGATATTGCACCTTTCTTGGTAGAAACCTTGTGACATGGAGGAGTAAAAAATAGAATGTAGTGGCCAGGTCTAGTGTAGAAGCAGAATTTCGAGCAATGGCTCAAGGTGTGTGTGAAGTTCTTTGGTTAAAAATCATTCTAGAAGACTTAAGGATTAAATGGGATGGCTCAATAAGACTCTATTGTGACAACAAGTCTGCAATCAGCATAGCTCACAACCCAGTACAACATGATCGAACAAAGCACATTGAAGTCGACAGACACTTTATCAAAGAACACTTGGAGAGTGGGTTGATTTGTACCCCTGACATGCCTACACACAGCCAGCTTGCGGATGTATTCACCAAAGGGTTAACCAGTTCGGTGTTTCAAAATATAATATCCAAGCTCGGAATGGAAAATTCCTATTCACCAGCTTGAGGGGGAGTGTAGGAAAACGTGATTAGTGGCTTATGTTGTGCATAGTTAGCTATTTTTAGAATATATCTTTAGAAATAAACTAATTTAGGTAGGTTTTTTAAGGTCCCATAAGTTATGGGATTTGATGTATTTTTACCTTTTATTACTTTCCTTTTTTACTAGGTCTAGCATCTATAAAGCTATTGTCTAATGTATTATTCAGAAAAGAAGGATTATTACTCTTTCAATCTCCCACACTTCATTGTTTAGCAACAAATGTCAATTTCATTATCGCTTTATCAAAAAGTGTACTTGGAATCAAATGATTCGACTTGCTAACCAGAAATGATGGGAGGTACTCTTTATTTTAGAATTCAACGAATTAATATCAATAAGAAATGCAATTCAAGATCAAGAACTCTATTGTTTGTTGCTATTGAATGAATTCATGTTAGAGACGATTCATGGAAATTGTTATGATAATGAATATAGTCGTTAAGAAAGAGTCAACAGATAATTTCATGGTTAATGAATGTAAAATAGTTCTTGTAACAAGAAGTGGAGCCTAATCAGATTAAGGTGATTAGAAAGTCTCATTAATTAGTAATTAAACAAGTTCACATTGGCATGAAATGCAATCGAAGGTGAATAACACATTTGGCTGATGGACGGAAACAGATTTGGAGTAATAATGGTGTGAATACTTGTTTGATTTAATTAATATACTTCATTGTTTAGCAACATATGTCAATTTCATTATCGCTTTATCAAAAAGTGTGCTTGGAATCAAATGATTTGACTTGCTAACCAGAAATGATGGGAGGTACTCTTTAATTTAGAATTCAACCAATTAATATCAATAAGAAATGCAATTTAAGATCGAGAACTCTATTGTTTGTTGCAAATGAATCATTTCATGTTATAGACGATTCATGGAAATTGTTTTCATAATGAATATAGACTTTAAGAATGAGTCAACAGATAATTTAATGGTTCATGCAAGAAAAACAGTTCTTGTAATAAGAAGAACAGCCTAATTAGCTTGAGGTGATTAAAAAGTCTTATTATTTAGGAACTAAACAAGTTCACATTGGCATGAAATGCAATCCAAGGTGAATGACACGTTTGGCTTATAGACGCAAACAGATTTGGAGTAATAATGGTGTTAATACTTGTTTGATTTAATTAATATACTTCATTGTTTAGCAACATATGTTAATTTTATTATCGCTTTATCAAAAAGTGTGCTTGGAATCAAATGATTCGACTTGCTAACCAGAAATGATGGGAGGTACTCTTTATTTTAGAATTCAACCAATTAATATCAATAAGAAATGCAATTTAAGATCGAGAACTCTATTGTTTGTTGCAAATGAATCATTTCCTGTTATAGACGATTCATGGAAATTATTTTCATAATGAATATAGTCATTAAGAAAGAGTCAACATATAATTTCATGGTCAATGCATGAAAAATAATTCTTGTAACAAGAAGAGGACCCTAATTAGCTTGAGGTGATTAGAAAGTCTCATTATTTAGGAACTAAACAAGTTCACATAGGCATGAAACGCAATCGAAGGTGAATGACACATTTGGCTGATGTACTCAAACAGATTTGGAGTAATAATTGTGTTCATACTTGTTTGATTTAATTAATATATTTCATTGGTTAGCAACATATGTCAATTTCATTATCGATTCATCAAAAAGTGTGCTTGGAATCAAATGATTCGACTTGCTAACCAGAAATGATGGGAGGTACTCTTTATTTTAGAATTCAACCAATTAATATCAATAGGAAATGCAATTCAAGATCAAGAACTCTATCGTTTGTTGCAATTGAATGAAATCATGTCATAGACGATTCATGGAAATTCTTATGATAATGAATATAGTCGTTAAGAAAGAGTCAACAGATAATTTCATGGTTAATGAATGTAAAATAGTTCTTGTAACAAGAAGTGGAGCCTAATCAGATTAAGGTGATTAGAAAGTCTCATTAATTAGTAATTAAACAAGTTCACATTGGCATGAAATGCAATCGAAGGTGAATGACACATTTGGCTGATGGACGGAAACAGATTTGGAGTAATAATGGTGTTAATACTTGTTTGATTTAAATAATATACTTCATTGTTTAGCAACATATGTCAATTTCATTATCACTTTATCAAAAAGTGTGCTTGGAATCAAATGATTCGACTTGCTAACCAGAAATGATGGGAGGTACTCTTTAATTTAGAATTCAACCAATTAATATCAATAAGAAATGCAATTTAAGATCGAGAACTCTATTGTTTGATGCAAATGAATCATTTCATGTTATAGACGATTCATGGAAATTGTTTTCATAATGAATATAGACTTTAAGAACGAGTCAACAGATAATTTAATGGTTCATGCAAGAAAAACAGTTGTTGTAATAAGAAGAACAGCCTAATTAGCTTGAGGTAATTAAAAAGTCTCATTATTTAGGAACTAAACAAGTTCACATTGGCATGAAATGCAATCCAAGGTGAATGACACGTTTGGCTTATGGACGCAAACAGATTTGGAGTAATAATGGTGTTAATACTTGTTTGATTTAATTAATATACTTCATTGTTTAGCAACATATGTCAATTTTATTATCGCTTTATCAAAAAGTGTGCTTGGAATCAAATGATTCGACTTGCTAACTAGAAATGATGGGAGGTACTCTTTATTTTAGAATTCAACCAATTAATATCAATAAGAAATGCAATTCAAGATCAAGAAATCCATTGTTTGTTGCAATTGAATGAATTCATGTTATAGACGATTCATGGAAATTGATATGATAATGAATATAGTCGTTAAGAAAGAGTCAACAGATAATTTCATGGTTAATGAATGTAAAATAGTTCTTCTAACAAGAAGAGGAGCCTAATTAGATTAAGGTGATTAGAAAGTCTCATTAATTAGTAATTAAACAAGTTCACATTGGCATGAAATGCAATCCAAGATGAATGACTCCTTTGGCTGATGGACGCAAACAAATTTGGGGTAATAATGGTGTTAATACTTGTTTGATTTAACTAATATACTTCATTGTTTAGCAACATATGTCAATTTCACTATCGCTTTATCAAAAAGTATGTTTGGAATCAAATGATTCGACTTGCAAACCAAAAATGATGGGAGGTACTCTTTATTCTAGAATTCAACCAATTAATATCAATAAGAAAAGCAATTCAAGATCAAGAACCCTATTGTTTCTTGCAATTGAATGAATTCATGTTATAGAAGATTCATGGAAATTGTTTTTGTAATGAATATGGTCGTTAAGAAAGAGTCAAGAGATTATTTCATGGTTAATGAATGAAAAATAGTTCTTGTAACAAGAAGAAGAGCCTAATTATCTTAAGGTGATTAGAAAGTCTCATTATTTAGTAATTAAATAACTTCACATTGGCATGAAATGCTATCCAAGACAAATGACTCCTTTGGCTAATAGACGCAAACAGATTTGGAGTAATAATAGTGTTAATACTTGTTTGATTTAATTAATATACTTCATTGTTTAGCAACATATGTCAATTTCATTATCACTTTATCAAAAAGTGTGTTTGGAATCAAAAGATTCAACTTTCTAAACACAAATGATGGGAGGTATTCTTTATTTTAGAATTCAACCAATTAATATCAATAAGAAATGCAATTTAAGCTTGAGAATTCTATTTTTTGTTGCAATTGAATGAATTCATGTTATAGACGATTCATGGAAATTGTTTTCATAATGAATGTAGTCGTTAAGAAAGAGTCAACATATAATTTCATGGTCAATGCATAAAAAATAGTTCTCGTAACCGGAAGAGCAGCCTAATTATCTTAAGGAGATTATAAAGTCTCATTATTTAGTAATTAAATAAGTTCACATTGGCATCAAATGCTATCCAAGACGACTGACTCATTTGGCTGATGGACGCAAACAGATTTGGAGTAATAATGGTGTTAATTCTTGTTTGATTTAATTAATATATTTCATTGGTTAGCAACATATGTCAATTTCATTATCGATTTATCAAAAAATGTGCTTGGAATCAAATGATTTGACTTGCTAACCAGAAATGATGGGAGGTACTCTTTAATTTAGAATTCAACCAATTAATATCAATAAGAAATGCAATTTAAGATCGAGAACTCTATTGTTTGTTGCAAATGAATCATTTCCTGTTATAGACGATTCATGGAAATTATTTTCATAATGAATATAGTCGTTAAGAAAGAGTCAACATATAATTTCATGGTCAATGCATGAAAAATAATTCTTGTAACAAGAAGAGGATCCTAATTAGCTTGAGGTGATTAGAAAGTCTCATTATTTAGGAACTAAACAAGTTCACATAGGCATGAAATGCAATCGAAGGTCAATGACACATTTGGCTGATGGATGCAAACAGATTTGGAATAATAATTGTGTTAATACTTGTTTGATTTAATTAATATATTTCATTGGTTAGCAACATATGTCAATTTCATTATCGATTCATCAAAAAGTGTGCTTAGAATCAAATGATTCGACTTGCTAACCAGAAATGATGGGAGGTACACTTTATTTTAGAATTCAACCAATTAATATCAATAGGAAATGCAATTGAAGATCAAGAACTCTATCGTTTGTTGCAATTGAATGAAATCATGTTATAGACGATTCATGGAAATTCTTATGATAATGAATATAGTCGTTAAGAAAGAGTCAATAGATAATTTCATGGTTAATGAATGTAAAATAGTTCTTGTAACAAGAAGTGGAGCCTAATCAGATTAAGGTGATTAGAAAGTCTCATTAATTAGTAATTAAACAAGTTCACATTGGCATGAAATGCAATCGAAGGTGAATGACACATTTGGCTGATGGACGGAAACAGATTTGGAGTAATAATGGTGTTAATACTTGTTTGATTTAATTAATATACTTCATTGTTTAGCAACATATGTCAATTTCATTATCACTTTATCAAAAAGTGCCCTTGGATTCAAATGATTCGACTTGCTAACCAGAAATGATGGGAGGTACTCTTTAATTTAGAATTCAACCAATTAATATCAATAAGAAATGCAATTTAAGATCGAGAACTCTATTGTTTGTTGCAAATGAATCATTTCATGTTATAGACGATTCATGGAAATTGTTTTCATAATGAATATAGACTTTAAGAACGAGTCAACAGATAATTTAATGGTTCATGCAAGAAAAACAGTTCTTGTAATAGGAAGAACAGCCTAATTAGCTTGAGGTGATTAAAAAGTCTCATTATTTAGGAACTAAACAAGTTCACATTGGCATGAAATGCAATCCAAGGTGAATGACACGTTTGGCTTATGGACGCAAACAGATTTGGAGTAATAATGGTGTTAATACTTGTTTGATTTAATTAATATACTTCATTGTTTAGCAACATATGTCAATTTTATTATCGCTTTATCAAAAAGTGTGCTTGGAATCAAATGATTCGACTTGCTAACCAGAAATGATGGGAGGTACTCTTTATTTTAGAATTCAACCAATTAATATCAATAAGAAATGCAATTCAAGATCAAGAACTCCATTGTTTGTTGCAATTGAATGAATTCATGTTATAGCCGATTCATGGAAATTGTTATGATAATGAATATAGTCGTTAAGAAAGAGTCAACAGATAATTTCATGGTTAATGAATGTAAAATAGTTCTTGTAACAAGAAGAGGAGCCTAATTAGATTAAGGTGATTAGAATATCTCATTAATTAGTAATTAAACAAGTTCACATTGGCATGAAATGCAATCCAAGATGAATGACTCCTTTGGCTGATGGACGCAAACAAATTTGGGGTAATAATGGTGTTAATACTTGTTTGATTTAACTAATATACTTCATTGTTTAGCAACATATGTCAATTTCACTATCGCTTTATCAAAAAGTGTGTTTGGAATCAAATGATTCGACTCGCAAACCAGAAATGATGGGAGGTACTCTTTATTCTAGAATTCAACCAATTAATATCAATAAGAAAAGCAATTCAAGATCAAGAACCCTATTGTTTCTTGCAATTGAATGAATTCATGTTATAGAAGATTCATGGAAATTGTTTTTGTAATGAATATGGTCGTTAAGGAAGAGTCAAGAGATTATTTCATGGTTAATGAATGAAAAATAGTTCTTGTAACAAGAAGAAGAGCCTAATTATCTTAAGGTGATTAGAAAGTCTCATTATTTAGTAATTAAATAAGTTCACATTGGCATGAAATGCTATCCAAGACAAATGACTCCTTTGGCTAATAGACGCAAACAGATTTGGAGTAATAATGGTGTTAATACTTGTTTGATTTAATTAATATACTTCATTGTTTAGCAACATATGTCAATTTCATTATCACTTTATCAAAAAGTGTGTTTGGAGTCAAAAGATTCAACTTTCTAAACACAAATGATGGGAGGTATTTTTTATTTTAGAATTCAACCAATTAATATCAATAAGAAATGCAATTTAAGCTTGAGAATTCTATTTTTTGTTGCAATTGAATGAATTCATGTTATAGACGATTCATGGAAATTGTTTTCATAATGAATGTAGTCGTTAAGAAAGAGTCAACATATAATTTCATGGTCAATGCATAAAAAATAGTTCTCGTAACCGGAAGAGCAGCCTAATTATCTTAAGGAGATTATAAAGTCTCATTATTTGGTAATTAAATAAGTTCACATTGGCATCAAATGCTATCCAAGACGAATGACTCATTTGGCTGATGGACGCAAACAGATTTGGAGTAATAATGGTGTTAATTCTTGTTTGATTTAATTAATATATTTCATTGGTTAGCAACATATGTCAATTTCATTATCGTTGTATCAAAAAGTGTGCTTGGAATCAAATGATTCGACTTGCTAAATAGAAATGATGGGAGGTACTCTTTAATTTAGAATTCAACCAATTAATATCAATAAGAAATGCAATTTAAGATCGAGAACTCTATTGTTTGTTGCAAATGAATCATTTCCTGTTATAGACGATTCATGGAAATTATTTTCATAATGAATATAGTCGTTAAGAAAGAGTCAACATATAATTTCATGGTCAATGCATGAAAAATAATTCTTGTAATAAGAAGAGGAGCCTAATTAGCTTGAGGTGATTAGAAAGTCTCATTATTTAGGAACTAAACAAGTTCACATAGGCATGAAATGCAATCGAAGGTGAATGACACATTTGGCTGATGGACGCAAACAGATTTGGAGTAATAATTGTGTTAATACTTGATTGATTTAATTAATATATTTCATTGGTTAGCAACATATGTCAATTTCATTATCGATTCATCAAAAAGTGTGCTTAGAATCAAATGATTCAACTTGCTAACCAGAAATGATGGGAGGTACACTTTATTTTAGAATTCAACCAATTAATATCAATAGGAAATGCAATTCAAGATCAAGAACTCTATCGTTTGCTGCAATTGAATGAAATCATGTTATAGACGATTCGTGGAAATTGTTATGATAATGAATATAGTCGTTAAGAAAGAGTCAACAGATAATTTCATGGTTAATGAATGTAAAATAGTTCTTGTAACAAGAAGTGGAGCCTAATCAGATTAAGGTGATTAGAAAGTCTCATTAATTAGTAATTAAACAAGTTCACATTGGCATGAAATGCAATCGAAGGTGAATGACACATTTGGCTGATGGACGGAAACAGATTTGGAGTAATAATGGTGTTAATACTTGTTTGATTTAATTAATATACTTCATTGTTTAGCAACATATGTCAATTTCATTATCACTTTATCAAAAAGTGCCCTTGGAATCAAATGATTCGACTTGCTAATCATAAATGATGGGAGGTACTCTTTAATTTAGAATTCAACCAATTAATATCAATAAGAAATGCAATTTAAGATCAAGAACTCTATTGTTTGTTGCAAATGAATCATTTCATGTTATAGACGATTCATGGAAATTGTTTTCATAATGAATATAGACTTTAAGAACGAGTCAACAGATAATTTAAAGGTTCATACAAGAAAAATAGTTCTTGTAATGAGAAGAAGAGCCTAATTAGCTTGAGGTGATTAAAAAGTCTCATTATTTAGGAACTAAACAAGTTCACATTGGCATGAAATGCAATCCAAGGTGAATGACACATTTGGTTGATGGACGCAAACAGATTTGGAGTAATAATGGTGTTAATACTTGTTTGATTTAATTAATATACTTCATTGTTTAGCAACATATGTCAATTTCATTATCGCTTTTTCAAAAAGTGTGCTTGGAATCAAATGATTCGACTTGCTAACCAGAAATGATGGGAGGTACTCTTTATTTTAGAATTCAACCAATTAATATCAATAAGAAATGCAATTCAAGATCAAGAACTCTATTGTTTGTTGCAATTGAATTAATTCATGTTATAGACGATTCATGGAAATTGTTATCATAATGAATATTGTCGTTAAGAAAGAGTCAACAGATAATTTCATGGTTAATGAATGTAAAATAGTTCTTGTAACAAGAATAGGAGCCCAATTAGATTAAGGTGATTAGAAAGTCTCATTAATTAGTAATTAAACAAGTGCACATTGGCATGAAATGCAATCCAAGATGAATGACTCATTTGGCAGATGGACGCAAACAAAGTCGGTGTAATAATAGTGTTAATACTTGTTTGATTTAACTAATATACTTCATTGTTTAGCAACATATGTCAATTTTACTATCGCTTTATCAAAAAGTGTATTTGGAATCAAATGATTCGACTTGCAATCAAGAAATGATGGGACGTACTCTTTATTCTAGAATTCAACCAATTAATATCAATAAGAAAAGCAATTCAAGATCAAGAACCCTATTGTTTCTTGCAATTGAATGAATTCATGTTATAGAAGATTCATGGAAATTGTTTTTGTAATGAATATGGTCGTTAAGAAAGAGTCAAGAGATTGTTTCATGGTTAATGAATGAAAAATAGTTCTTGTAACAAGAAGAAGAGCCTAATTATTTTAAGGTGATTAGAAAGTCTCATTATTTAGTAATTAAATAAGTTCACATTGGCATGAAATGCTATCCAAGACAAATGACCCCTTTGGCTAATAGACACAAACAGATTTGGAGTAATAATGGTGTTAATACTTGTTTGATTTAATTAATATACTTCATTGTTTAGCAACATATGTCAATTTCATTATCGCTTTATCAAAAAGTGTACTTGGAATCAAATGATTCGTCTTGCTAACCAGAAATGATGGGAGGTACTCTTTATTTTAGAATTCAACCAATTAATATCAATAACAAATGCAATTCAAGATCAAGAACTCTATTGTTTGTTGCTATTGAATGAATTCATGTTAGAGACGATTCATGGAAATTGTTATGATAATGAATATAGTCATTAAGAAAGAGTCAACAGATAATTTCATGGTTAATGAATGTAAAATAGTTCTTGTAACAAGAAGTGGAGCCTAATCAGATTAAGGTGATTAGAAAGTCTCATTAATTAGTAATTAAACAAGTTCACATTGGCATGAAATGCAATCGAAGGTGAATGACACATTTAGCTGATGGACGAAAACAGATTTGGAGTAATAATGGTGTTAATACTTGTTTGATTTAATTAATATACTTCATTGTTTAGCAACATATGTCAATTTCATTTTCGCTTTATCAAAAAGTGTGCTTGGAATCAAATGATTCGACTCGCTAACCAGAAATGATGGGAGGTACTCTTTAATTTAGAATTCAACCAATTAATATCAATAAGAAATGCAATTTAAGTTCGAGAACTCTATTGCTTGTTGCAAATGAATCATTTCATGTTATAGACGATTCATGGAAATTGTTTTCATAATGAATGTAGTTGTTAAGAAAGAGTATAATTTCATGGTCAATGCATAAAAAATAGTTCTTGTAACAAGAAGAGGAGCCTAATTAGCTTGAGGTGATTAGAAAGTCATTATTTAGGAACTAAACAAGTTCCCATTGGCATGAAATGCAATCGAAGGTGAATGACACATTTGGCTGATGGAGGCAAACAGATTTGGAGTAATTGTTTGATTTAATTAATATACTTCATTGTTTAGCAACATATGTCAATTTCATTATCGCTTTATCAAAAAGTGTGCTTGGAATCAAATGATTCGACTTGCTAACCAGAAATGATAGGAGGTACTCTTTATTTTAGAATTCAACCAATTAATATCAATAAGAAATGCAATTCAAGATCAAGAACTCCATTGTTTGTTGCAATGGAATGAATTCATGTTATAGACGATTCATGGAAATTGTTATGATAATGAATATAGTCGTTAAGAAAGAGTTAACAGATAATTTCATGGTTAATGAATGTAAAATAGTTCTTGTAACAAGAATAGGACCCTAATTAGATTAAGGTGATTAGAAAGTCTCATTAATTAGTAATTAAACAAGTGCACATTGGCATGAAATGGAATCCAAGATGAATGACTCATTTGGCTGATGGATGCAAACAAATTTGGAGTAATAATGGTGTTAATACTTGTTTGATTTAACTAATATACTTCATTGTTTAGCAATATATGTCAATTTCATTATCGCTTTATCAAAAAGTGTGCTTGGAATCAAATGATTCGACTTGCTAACCAGAAATGATGGGAGGTACTCTGTATTTTAGAATTCAACCAATTAATATCAATAAGAAATGCAATTCAAGATCAAGAACTCCATTGTTTGTTGCAATGGAATGAATTCATGTTATAGACGATTCATGGAAATTGTTATGATAATGAATATAGTCATTAAGAAAGAGTCAACAGATAATTTCATGGTTAATGAATGTAAGATAGTTCTTGTAACAAGAATAGGAGCCTAATTATATTAAGGTGATTAGAAAGTCTCATTAATTAGTAATTAAACAAGTGCACATTGGCATGAAATGCAATCCAAGATGAATGACTCATTTGGCTGATGGAAGCAAACAAATTTGGAGTAATAACGGTGTTAATTCTTGTTTGATTCAACTAATATACTTCATTGTTTAGCAACATATGTCAATTTCACTATCGCTTTATCAAAAAGTGTGTTTGGAATCAAATGATTCGACTTGCAAACCAGAAATGATGGGAGGTACTCTTTATTCTAGAATTCAACCAATTAATATCAATAAGAAAAGTAATTCAAGATCAAGAACCCTATTGTTTCTTGCAATTGAATGAATTCATGTTATAGAAGATTCATGGAAATTGTTTTTGTAATGTATATGGCTGTTAAGAAAGAGTCAAGAGATTATTTCATGGTTAATGAATAAAAAATAGTTCTTGTAACAAGAAGAAGAGCCTAATTATCTTAAGGTGATTAGAAAGTCTCATTATTTAGTAATTAAATAAGTTCACATTGGCATGAAATGCTATCCAAGACAAATGACTCCTTTTGCTAATAGAGGCAAACAGATTTGGAGTAATAATGGTGTTAATACTTGTTTGATTTAATTAATATACTTCATTGGTTGGCAACATATGTCAATTTCATTATTGATTTATCAAAAAGTGTGTTTGGAATCAAAAGATTCGACTTTCTAAACACAAATGATGGGAGGTATTCTTCATTTTAGAATTCAACCAATTAATATCAATAAGAAATGCAATTTAAGCTCGTGAATTCCATTTTTTGTTTCAATTGAATGAATTCATGTTATAGACGATTCATGGAAATTGTTTTCATAATGAATGTAGTCGTTAAGAAAGAGTCAACATATAATTTCATGGTCAATTCAAAAAAAAAAAGTTCTCGTAACCGGAAGAGCAGCCTAATTATCTTAAGCTGATTAGAAAGTCTCATTATTTAGTAATTAAATAAGTTCACATTGGCATCACATGCTATCCAAGACGAATGACTCATTTGGCTGATGGACGCAAACAGATTTGGAGTAATAATGGTGTTAATACTTGTTTGATTTAATTAATATACTTTATTGTTTAGCAACATATGTCAATTTTTTACCACATATGTTAATTTCATCATCAATGTATCAAAATGTGTTCTTGGAATCAAAAGAGGAGCCCTGCAAACTAGAAATGATAGGAGGTGCTCTTTATTGTGAAACTCTACCAATTATTATCAATAAGAAATGCAAATCAAGAAGGACTCCATTGTTTGTTGGAATTGAATGAATTCATGTTATATGAGGTTCATGGGCATCGTTTTAATAATAAATATAGTCGTTAATAAAGACAAAAGATAATTTTGTGGTCATTTCATGAAAAATAGTCCTTGTAACGATGAGAGGAGCCTAATTAGCTTGAAGTGATATGAAAGTCTCATTATTTAGCAAATTAAACAACTTCACATTTGTATGAAATGAAAACCAAGATGGATGATCGCTTTTGCTGATGGAAGTAAGTAGATTTAAAGTTTCAATAGTATTTAGGTTTGACTGATTCAATTAATATTCTAGGTGGTTTTGCCACATATGTTAATTTCATCATCAATGTATCAAAATGTGTTCTTGGAATCAAAAGAGGAGCCCTGCAAACTAGAAATCATAGGAGGTGCTCTTTATTGTGAAACTCAACCAATTATTATCAATAAGAAATGCAAATCAAGAAGAAGGACTCCATTGTTTGTTGGAATTAAATGAATTCATGTTATATGAGGTTCATGGGCATCGTTTTTATAATAAATATAGTCGTTAATAAAGACAAACGATAATTTCATGGTCATTGCATGAAAAATATCCGTCTAACGATTAGCGGAGCCTAATTAGCTTAAGGTGTTAAGAAAGTCTCATTATTTAGGAATTAAATAACTGCAAATTAGTACGAAATGCAAAAAAAGATGGATGATCGCATTTGCTGATGGAAGTAAGTAGATTTAAAGTTTCAATAGTGTTTAGGTTTGACTGATTCAATTAATATTCTTGGTGGTTTTGCCACATATGTGAATTTCATCATCAATGTATCAAAATGTGTTCTTGGAATCAAACGAGGAGCCCTGCTTACTAGAAATGATAGGAGGTGCTCTTTATTGTGAAACTCAACCAATTATTATCAATAAGAAATGCAAATCAACAAGAAGGACTCCATTGTCTGTTGGAATTGAATGAATTCATGTTATATGAGGTTCATGGGCATCGTTTTTATAATAAATATAGTCGTTAATAAAGACAAAAGATAATTTTAAGGTCATTGCATGAAAAATAGTCCATCTAACGATTAGCAGAGCCTAATTAGCTTGAGGTGATAAGAAAGTCTCATTATTTAGGAATTAAATAACTGCACATTTGTACGAAATGCAAACCAAGATGGATGATCGCTTTTGCTGATGGAAGTAAGTAGATTTAAAGTTTCAATAGTATTTAGGTTTGACTGATTCAATTAATATTCTAGGTGGTTTTGCCACATATGTTAATTTCATCATCAATGTATCAAAATGTGTTCTTGGAATCAAAAGAGGAGCCCTGCAAACTAGAAATGATAGGAGGTGCTCTTTATTGTGAAACTCAACCAATTCTTATCAATAAGAAATGCAAATCAAGAAGAAGGACTCCATTGTTTGTTGGAATTGAATGAATTCATGTTATATGAGGTTCATGGGCATCGTTGTTATAATAAATATAGTCGTTAATAAAGACAAAAGATAATTTCATAGTCATTGCCTGAAAGATAGTCCATCTAACGATTAGCGGAGCCTAATTAGCTTAAGGTGATAAGAAAGTCTCATTATTTAGGAATTAAATAACTGCACATTAGTACGAAATGCAAACCAAGATGGATGATCGCTTTTGCTGATGGAAGTAAGTAGATTTAAAGTTTCAATAGTGTTTAGGTTTGACTGATTCAATTATTATTCTAGGTGGTTTTGCCACATATATTAATTTCATCATCAATGTATCAAAATGTATTCTTGGAATCAAAAGAGGAGCCCTGCTAACTAGAAATGATAGGAGGTGCTCTTTATTGTGAAACTCAACCAATTATTATCAATAAGAAATGCAAGTCAAGAAGAAGGACTCCATTGTCTATTAGAATTGAATTAATTCATGTTATATGAGGTTTATGGGCATCGTTTTTATAATAAATATAGTCGTTAATAAAGACAAAAGATAATTTCATGGTTATTGCATGAAAGATAGTCCATCTAACGATTAGTGGAGCCTAATTAGCTTAAGGTGATAAGAAAGTCTCATTATTTAGGAATTAAATAACTGCACATTAGTACGGAATGCAAACAAAGATGCATGATCGCTTTTGCTGATGGAAGTAAGTAGATTTAAAGTTTCAATAGTGTTTAGCTTTGACTGATTCAATTAATATTCTAGGTGGTTTTGCCACATATGTTAATTTCATCATCAATGTATCAAAATGTATTCTTGGAATCAAAATAGGGGCCCTGCTAACTAGAAATGATAGGAGGTGCTCTTTATTGTGAAACTCAACCAATTATTATCAATAAGAAATGCAAATCAAGAAGGACTCCATTGTCTGTTGGAATTGAATGAATTCATGTTATATAAGGTTCATGGGCATCGTTTTTACAATAAATATAGTCGTTAATAAAGACAAAAGATAATTTCATGGTCATTGCATGAAAAATAGTCCATCTAACCAACAGCGGAGCCTAATTAGCTTGAGGTGATAAGAAAGTCTCATTATTTAGGAATTACATAACTTTACAATAGTACGAAATGCAAACCAAGATGGATGATTGCTTTTGCTGATGGAAGTAAGTAGATTTAGAGTTTCAATAGTATTTAGGTTTGACTGATTCAATTAATATTCTAGGTGGTTTTGCCACATATATAAATTTCATCATCAATGTATCAAAATGTATTCTTGGAATCAAAAGAGGAGCCCTGCTAACTAGAAATGATAGGAGGTGCTCTTTATTGTGAAACTCAACCAATTATTATCAATAAGAAATGCAAGTCAAGAAGAAGGACTCCATTGTCTGTTAGAATTGAATGACTTCATGTTATATGAGGTTCATGGGCATTGTTTTTATAATAAATATAGTTGTTAATAAAGAGAACAGATAATTTTATGGTCATTTCATGAAAAATAGTCCTTGTAACGATGAGAGCAACCTAATTTGCTTGAAGTGATAAGAAAGTCTCATTATTTTGGAATTAAACAACTTCACATTTGTACGAAATGCAAACCAAGATGAATGATTGCTTTTGCTGATGGAAGTAAGTAGATTTAAAGTTTCAATAGTGTTTAGGTTTGACTGATTCAATTAATATTCTAGGTGGTTTTGCCACATATGTTAATTTCATCATCAATGTATCAAAATGTATTCTTGGAATCAAAATAGGGGCCCTGCTAACTAGAAATGATAGGAGGTGCTCTTTATTGTGAAACTCAACCAATTATTATCAATAAGAAATGCAAATCCAGAAGAAGGACTCCATTGTCTGTTAGAATTGAATGAATTCATGTTATATGAGGTTCATGGGCATTGTTTTTATAATAAATATAGTCGTTAATAAAGAGAAAGGATAATTTTGTGGTCATTTCATGAAAAATAGTCCTTGTAACGATGAGAGCAACCTAATTTGCTTGAAGTGATAAGAAAGTCTCATTATTTTGGAATTAAACAACTTCACATTTGTACGAAATGCAAACCAAGATGAATGATTGCTTTTGCTGATGGAAGTAAGTAGATTTAGAGTTTCCATGGTGTTTAAATTTGTTTGATTTAATTAATATACTAGGTTGTTTAGCCACATATATTAATTTCATCATCAATATATCCAAATATGTGCTTCGAACCAAAAGTGCAGCACTGCTAATTAGAAATGATAGGAGGTACTCTTTATTGTGAAACTCAACCAATTATTATCAATAAGAAATGCCAATCAAGAAGAAGGACTCCATTGTTTGTTGGAATTGAATGAATTCATGTTATATGAGGTTTATGGGCATCGTTTTTATAATAAATATAGTTGTTAATAAAGACAAAAGATAATTTCATGGTCATTGCATGAAAAATAGTCCACCTAAAGATTAGCGGAGCCTAATTAGCTTGAGGTGATAAGAAAGTCTCATTATTTAGGAATTAAATAACTGCACATTAGTACGAAATGCAAACAAAGATGGATGATCGCTTTTGCTGATGGAAGTAAGTAGATTTAAAGTTTCAATATTGTTTAGGTTTGACTGATTCAATTAATATTCTAGGTGGTTTTGCCACATATGTTAATTTCATCATCAATGTATCAAAATGTATTCTTGGAATCAAAAGAGGAGCCCTGCTAACTAGAAATGATAGGAGGTGCTCTTTATTGTGAAACTCAACCAATTATTATCAATAAGAAATGCAAATCAAGAAGAAGGACTACATTGTCTATTGGAATTGAATAAATTCATGTTAATATGAGGTTCATGGGCATCGTTGTTATAATAAATATAGTCGTTAATAAAGAGAAAAGATAATTTTGTGGTCATTTCATGAAAAATAGTCCTTGTAACGATGAGTGGAATTAAACAACTTCACATTTGTACGAAATGCAAACCAAGATGAATGATTGCTTTTGCTGATGGAAGTAAGTAGATTTAATGTTTCAATGGTGTTTACATTTGTTTGATTTAATTAATATACTAGGTTGTTTAGCAACATATATTAATTTCATCATCAATATATCCAAATATGTGCTTTGAACAAAAAGTGCAGCACTGCTAATTAGAAATGATAGGAGGTAGTCTTTATTGTAAAACTCAACCAATTATTATCAATCAGAAATGCACTCCAAATCTGTTTGCGTCCATCAGCCAAATGTGTCATTCACCTTCGATTGCATTTCATGCCAATGTGAACTTGTTTAGTTCCTAAATAATGAGACTTTCTAATCACCTCAAGCTAATTAGGCTCCTCTTCTTGTTACAAGAATTATTTTTCATGCATTGACCATCAAATTATATGTTGACTCTTTCTTAACGACTATATTCATTATGAAAACAATTTCCATGAATCGTCTATAACATGAATTCATTCAATTGCAACTAAAAATAGAATTCTCGATATTAAATTGCATTTCTTATTGATATTAGTTGGTTGAATTCTTTATAAAGAGTACCTTGCATCAATTCAGGTTAGCAAGTCGAATCATTGGATTCCAAACACACTTTTTGATAAAGTGATAATGAAATCGACATATGTTGCTAAACAATGAAGTATATTAATTAAATCGAACATGTATTAACACCATTATTACTCCAAATTTGATTGCGTCCATCAGCCAAATGAGTCATTCATCTTGGATTTCCTTTCATGCCAATTTGAACTTGTTTAATTACTAATTAATGAGATTTTCTAATCACCTTAATCTAATTAGGCTCCTCTTCTTGTTACAAGAACTATTTTACATTCATTAACCATGAAATTATCTGTTGACTCTTTCTTAACGACTATATTTATTATCATAACAATTTCCATGAATCGTCTATAACATGAATTCATTCAATTGCAACAAACAATAGAATTCTTGATCTTGAATTGCATTACTTATTGATATTAATTGGTTGAATTCTAAAATAAAGAGTACCTCCCATCATTTCTGGTTAGCAAGTCGAATCATTTGATTCCAAGCACACTTTTTGATAAAGCGATAATGAAATTGACATATGTTGCTAAACAATGAAGTATATTAATTAAATCAAACAAGTATTAACACCATTATTACTCCAAATTTGTTTGCGTCCATCAGCCAAATGAGTCATTCATCTTGGACTGCATTTCATGCCTGTGTGAACTTGTTTAATTGCTAATTAATGAGACTTTCTAATCACCTTAATATAATTAGGCTCCTCTTCTTGTTACAAGAACTATTTTACATTCATTAACCACGAAATTATCTGTTGACTCTTTCTTAACGACTATATTCATTATCATAACAATTTCCATGAATCGTCTATAACATGAATTCATTCAATTGCAACAAACGATAGAGTTCTTGATCTTGAATTGCATTTCCTATTGATATTAATTGGTTGAATTCTAAATTAAAGAGTACCTCCCATCATTTCTGGTTAGCAAGTCGAATCATTTGATTCCAAGCACACTTTTTGATAAAGTGATAATGAAATTGACATATGTTGCTAAACAATGAAGTATATTATTTAAATCAAACAAGTATTAACACCATTATTACTCCAAATCTGTTTCCGTCCATCAGCCAAATGTGTCATTCACCTTCGATTGCATTTCATGCCAATGTGAACTTGTTTAATTACTAATTAATGAGACTTTCTAATCACCTTAATCTGATTAGGCTCCACTTCTTGTTACAAGAACTATTTTACATTCATTAACCATGAAATTATCTGTTGACTCTTTCTTAACGACTATATTCATTATCATAAGAATTTCCATGAATCGTCTATGACATGATTTCATTCAATTGCAACAAACGATAGAGTTCTTGATCTTGAATTGCATTTCCTATTGATATTAATTGGTTGAATTCTAAAATAAAGAGTACCTCCCATCATTTCTGGTTAGCAAGTCGAATCATTTGATTCCAAGCACACTTTTTGATGAATCGATAATGAAATTGACATATGTTGATAACCAATGAAATATATTAATTAAATCAAACAAGTATTAACACCATTATTTCTCCAAATCTGTTTGCGTCCATCAGCCAAATGTGTCATTCACCTTCGATTGCATTTCATGCCAATGGGAACTTGTTTAGTTCCTAAATAATGAGACTTTCTAATCACCTCAAGCTAATTAGGCTCCTCTTCTTGTTACAAGAACTATTTTTTATGCATTGACCATGAAATTATATGTTGACTCTTTCTTAACGACTACATTCATTATGAAATCAATTTCCATGAATCGTCTATAACATGAATTCATTCAATTGAACCAAAAAATAGAATTCTCGATCTTAAATTGCATTTCTTATTGATATTAATTGGTTGAATTCCAAAATAAAGAGTACCTCCCATCATTTGTGTTTAGAAAGTCGAATCTTTTGATTCCAAACACACTTTTTGAGAAAGCGATAATGAAATTGACATATGTTGCTAAACAATGAAGTATATTAATTAAATCAAACAAGTAATAACACCATTATTACTCCAAATTTGTTTGCGTCCATCAACCAAATGAGTCATTCATCTTGGACTGCATTTCATGCCTGTGTGAACTTGTTTAATTACTAATTAATAAGACTTTCTAATCACCTTCATCTAATTAGGCTCCTCTTCTTGTTACAAGAACTATTTTACATTCATTAACCATGAAATTAACTGTTGACTCTTTCTTAACGACTATATTTATTATCATAACAATTTCCATGAATCATCTATAACATGAATTCATTCAATTGCAACAAACAATAGAGTTCTTGATCTTAAATTGCATTTCTTATTGATATTAATTGGTTGAATTCTAAAATAAAGTTTACCTCCCATCATTTCTGGATAGCAAGTCGAATCATTTGATTCCAAGCACACATTTTGATAAATCGATAATGAAATTGACATATGTTGCTAACCAATGAAATATATTAATTAAATCAAACAAGTATTAACACCATTATTACTCCAAATTTGTTTGCGTCCATCAGCCAAATGAGTCATTCGTCTTGGATAGCATGTGATGCCAATGTGAACTTATTTAATTACTAAATAATGAGACTTTCTAATCAGCTTAAGATAATTAGGCTGCTCTTCCGGTTACGAGAACTATTTTTTTTGAATTGACCATGAAATTATATGTTGACTCTTTCTTAACGACTACATTCATTATGAAAACAATTTCCATGAATCGTCTATAACATGAATTCTTTCAATTGCAACAAAAAATAGAATTCACGAGCTTAAATTGCATTTCTTATTGATATTAATTGGTTGAATTCTAAAATGAAGAATACCTCCCATCATTTGTGTTTAGAAAGTCGAATCTTTTGATTCCAAACACACTTTTTGATAAATCAATAATGAAATTGACATATGTTGCCAACCAATGAAGTATATTAATTAAATCAAACAAGTATTAACACCATTATTACTCCAAATCTGTTTGCGTCTATTAGCAAAAGGAGTCATTTGTCTTGTATAGCATTTCATGCCAATGTGAACTTATTTAATTACTAAATAATCAGACTTTCTAATCACCTTAAGATAATTAGGCTCTTCTTCTTGTTACAAGAACTATTTTTTATTCATTAACCATGAAATAATCTCTTGACTCTTTCTTAACAGCCATATTCATTACAAAAACAATTTCCATGAATCTTCTATAACATGAATTCATTCAATTGCAAGAAACAATAGGGTTCTTGATCTTGAATTATTTTTCTTATTGATATTAATTGGTTGAATTCTAGAATAAAGAGTACCTCCCATCATTTCTGGTTTGCAAGTCGAATCATTTGATTCCAAACACACTTTTTGATAAAGCGATAGTGAAATTGACATATGTTGCTAAACAATGAAGTATATTAGTTGAATCAAACAAGAATTAACACCATTATTACTCCAAATTTGTTTGCTTCCATCAGCCAAATGAGTCATTCATCTTGGATTGCATTTCATGCCAATGTGCACTTGTTTAATTACTAATTAATGAGACTTTCTAATCACCTTAATATAATTAGGCTCCTATTCTTGTTACAAGAACTATCTTACATTCATTAACCATGAAATTATCTGTTGACTCTTTCTTAACGACTATATTCATTATCATAACAATTTCCATGAATCGTCTATAACATGAATTCATTCCATTGCAACAAACAATGGAGTTCTTGATCTTGAATTGCATTTCTTATTGATATTAATTGGTTGAATTCTAAAATACAGAGTACCTCCCATCATTTCTGGTTAGCAAGTCGAATCATTTGATTCCAAGCACACTTTTTGATAAAGCGATAATGAAATTGACATATGTTGCTAAACAATGAAGTATATTAGTTAAATCAAACAAGTATTAACACCATTATTACTCCAAATTTGTTTGCGTCCATCAGCCAAATGAGTCATTCATCTTGGATTCCATTTCATGCCAATGTGCACTTGTTTAATTACTAATTAATGAGACTTTCTAATCACCTTAATCTAATTAGGGTCCTATTCTTGTTACAAGAACTATTTTACATTCATTAACCATGAAATTATCTGTTGACTCTTTCTTAACGACTATATTCATTATCATAACAATTTCTATGAATCGTCTATAACATGAATTCATTCCATTGCGACAAACAATGGAGTTCTTGATCTTGAATTGCATTTCTTATTGATATTAATTGGTTGAATTCTAAAATAAAGAGTACCTCCTATCATTTCTGGTTAGCAAGTCGAATCATTTGATTCCAAGCACACTTTTTGATAAAGCGATAATGAAATTGACATATGTTGCTAAACAATGAAGTATATTAATTAAATCAAACAAGTATTAACACCATTATTACTCCAAATCTGTTTGCCTCCATCAGCCAAATGTGTCATTCACCTTCGATTGCATTTCATGCCAATGGGAACTTGTTTAGTTCCTAAATAATGAGACTTTCTAATAACCTTAACCTAATTAGGCTCCTCTTCTTGTTACAAGAACTATTTTTTATGCATTGACCATGAAATTATATGTTGACTCTTTCTTAACAACTACATTCATTATGAAAACAATTTCCATGAATCGTCTATAACATGAATTCATTCAATTGAACCAAAAAATAGATTTCTCGATTTTAAATTGCATTTCTTATTGATATTAATTGGTTGAATTCCAAAATAAAGAGTACCTCCCATCATTTGAGTTTAGAAAGTCGAATCTTTTGATTCCAAACACACTTTTTGATAAAGCGATTATCAAATTGACATATGTTGCTAAACAATGAAGTATATTAATTAAATCAAACAAGTTTTAACACCATTATTACTCCAAATTTGTTTGCGTCCATCAGCCAAATGAGTCATCCATCTTGGATTGCATTTCATGCCAATTTGAACTTGTTTAATTACTAATTAATGAGACTTTCTAATCACCATAATCTAATTAGGCTCCTCTTCTTGTTACAAGAACTATTTTGCATTCATTAACCATGAAATTATCTGTTGAGTCTTTCTTAACGATTATATTCATTATCATAAGAATTTCCATGAATCGTCTATAACATGAATTCATTCAATTGCAATAAACAATAGAGTTCTTGATCGTGAATTACATTTCTTATTGATATTAATTGGTTGAATTCTAAAATAAAGAGTACCTCCCACCTAGAATATTAATTGAATCAGTCAAACCTAAACACTATTGAAACTTTAAATCTACTTACTTCCATCAGCAAAAGCGATCATCCATCTTTGTTTGCATTTCGTACTAATGTGCAGTTATTTAATTCCTAAATAATGAGACTTTCTTATCACCTCAAGCTAATTAGGCTCCGCTAAACGTTAGATGGACTATTTTTCATGCAATGACCATGAAATTATCTTTTGCCTTTATTAACGACTATATTTATTATAACAACGATGCCCATGAACGTCATATAACATGAATTCATTCAATTCTAACAAACAATGGAGTCCTTCTTCTTGATTTGCATTTCTTATTGATAATAATTGGTTGCGTTTCACAATAAAGAGCACCTCCTATCATTTCTAGTTAGCAGGGCTCCTCTTTTGATTCCAAGAATACATTTTGATACATTGATGATGAAATATGTGGCAAAACCACCTAGAATATTAATTGAATCTGTCAAACCTAAACACTATTAAAACTTTAAATCTACTTACTTCCATCAGCAAAAGCGATCATGAATCTTTGTTTGCATTTCGTACTAATGTGCAATTATTTAATTCCTAAATAATGAGACTTTCATATCACCTGAAGCTAATTAGGCTCCGCTGATCGTTAGATGGACTATCTTTCATGCAATGACCATGAAATTAACTTTTGTCTTTATTAACGACTATATTTATTATAAAAATGATGCCCATGAACCTCATATAACATGAATTCATTCAATTCCAACAAACAATGGAGTCCTTCTTCTTGATTTGCATTTCTTATTGATAATAATTGGTTGAGTTTCACAATAAAGAGTACCTCCTATCATTTCTAATTAGCAGTGCTGCACTTTTGGTTCGAAGCACATATTTGGATATATTGATGATGAAATTAATATATGTGTCTAAACAACCTATTATATTAATTAAATCAAACAAATTTAAACACCATTGAATCTCTAAATCTACTTACTTCCATCAGCAAAAGCAATTATCCATCTTGGTTTCCATTTCGTACTAATGTGCAGTTATTGAATTCCTAAATAATGAGACTTTCTTATCACTTCAAGCTAATTAGTCTCCTCTCATCGTTACAAGAACTATTTTTCATGAAATGACCACAAAATTATCTTTTGTCTTTATTAATAACTATATTTATTATAAAAACGATGCCTATGAACCTCATATAACATGAATTCATTCAATTCCAACAGACAATGGAGTCCTTCTTCTTGATTTGAATTTCTTATTGATAATAATTGGTTGAGTTTCACAATAAAGAGAACCTCCTATCATTTCTAGTTAACAGGGCTCCACTTTTGATTCCAAGAACACATTTTGATACATTGATGATGAAATTAACACATGTGGCAAAACCACCTAGAATATAAATTGAATCAGTCAAACCTAAACACTATTGAAACTATAAATCTACTTACTTCCATCAGCAAAAGCAATTATCCATCTTGGTTTCCATTTCGTACTAATGTGCAGTTATTGAATTCCTAAATAATGAGACTTTCTTATCACCTCAGGCTAATTAGGCTCCGCTAATCATTAGATGGACTAATTTTCATGCAATGACTATGAAATTATCTTTTGTCTTTATTAACGACTTTATTTATTATAAAAACAATGCCCATGAACCTCATATAACATGAATTCATTCAATTCCAACAAATAATGGAGTCCTTCTTCTTGATTTGATTTTCTTATTGATAATAATTGGTTGAGTTTCACAATAAAGAGCACCTCCTATCATTTCTAGTTAGCAGGGCTTTTGATTCCAAGAACACATTTTGATACATTGATGATGAAATTAACATATGTGGCAAAACCACCTAGAATATTAATTGAATCAGTCAAACCTAAACACTATTGAAACTCTAAATCTCCTTTCTTCCATCAGCAAAAGCAATCATTCATCTTGGTTTGCATTTCGTACAAATGTGAAGTTGTTTAATTCCTAAATAATGAGACTTTCTTATCACTTCAAGCTAATTAGGCTCCTCTTATCGTTACAAGGACTATTTATCATGAAATAACCACAAAATTATCTTTTGCCTTTATTAACGACTATATTTATTATAAAAACGATGCCCATGAAACTCATATAACATGAATTCATTCAATTCCAACAGACAATGGAGTCCTTCTTCTTGATTTGCATTTCTTATTGATAATAATTGGTTGAGTTTCACAATAAAGAGTACCTCCTATCATTTCTAATTAGCAGTGCTCCATTTTTTGTTCGAAGCAGATATTTGGATATATTGATGATGAAATTAATATATGTGGCTAAACAACCTATTATATTAATTAAATCAAACAAATTTAAACACCATTGAAACTCTAAATCTACTTACTTCCATCAGCAAAAGCAATCATTCATCTTCGTTTGCATTCCGTACAAATGTGAAGTTCTTTAATTCCTAAATAATGAGACTTTCTTATCACCTCAAGCTAATTAGGCTCCGCTCATCGTTAGATGGACTATTTTTCATGGTATGACCATGAAATTACCTTTTGTCTTTATTAACGACTATATTTATTATAAAAACGATGCCCATGAACCTCATATAACATGAATTCATTCAATTCCAACAAACAATGGAGTCCTTCTTCTTGATTGGCATTTCTTATTGATAATAATTGGTTGAGTTTCACAATAAAGAGTACCTCCTATCATTTCTAATTAGCAGTGCTGCACTCTTGGTTTGAAGCACATATTTGGATATATTGATGATGAAATTAATATATGTGTCTAAACAACCTAGTAGATTAATTAAATCAAAGAAATTTAAACACCATTGAAACTCTAAATCTACTTACTTCCATAAGCAAAAGCAATCATTCATCTTGGTTTGCATTTCGTACAAATGTGATGTTGTTTAATTCCTAAATAATGAGACTTTCTTATCACTTCAGGCTAATTAGGCTCCTCGCATCGTTACAAGGACTATTTTTCATAAAATAACCAAAAAATTATCTTTTGCCTTTATTAACGACTATATTTATTATAAAAAACGATGCCCATGAAACTCATATAACATGAATTCATTCAATTCCAATAGACAATGGAGTCCTTCTTCTTGATTTGCATTTCTTATTGATAATAATTGGTTGAGTTTCACAATAAAGGGCACCTCCTATCATTTCTAGTGAGCAGGGCTCTTCTTTTGATTCCAAGAACACATTTTGATACATTGATGATGAAATTAACATATGTGGCAAAACCACCTAGAATATTAATTTAATCAGTCAAACCCTAAACACTATTGAAACTCTAAATCTATTTACTTCCATCAGCAAAAGCAATCATCCATCTTGGTTTGCATTTCGTACTATTATAAAGTTATGTATTTCCTAAATAATGAGACTTTCTTATCACCTCAAGCTAATTAGGCTCCACTGATCGTTAGATGGACTATTTTTCATGCAATGACCATGAAATTATCTTTTGTCTTTATTAACGACTATATTTATTATAAAAACGATGCCCATGAACCTCATATAACATGAATTCATTCAATTCCAACAAATAATGGAGTCCTTCTTCTTGATTTGATTTTCTGATTGATAATAATTGGTTGAGTTTCACAATAAAGAGCACCTCCTATCATTTCTAGTTAGCAGGTATTTTGATACCAAAAACACATTTTGATACATTGATGATGAAATTAACATATGTGGCAAAACCACCTAGAATATTAATTGAATCAGTCAAACCTAAACACTATTGAAACTCTAAATCTACTTACTTCCATCAGCAAAAGCAATTATCCATCTTGGTTTCCATTTCGTACTAATGTGCAGTTATTGAATTCCTAAATAATGAGACTTTCTTATCACTTCAAGCTAATTAGTCTCCTCTCATCGTTACAAGAACTATTTTTCATGAAATGACCACAAAATTATCTTTTGTCTTTATTAATAACTATATTTATTATAAAAACGATGCCTATGAACCTCATATAACATGAATTCATTCAATTCCAACAGACAATGGAGTCCTTCTTCTTGATTTGAATTTCTTATTGATAATAATTGGTTGAGTTTCACAATAAAGAGAACCTCCTATCATTTCTAGTTAACAGGGCTCCACTTTTGATTCCAAGAACACATTTTTGATACATTGATGATGATGAAATTAACATATGTGGCAAAACCACCTAGAATATAAATTGAATCAGTCAAACCTAAACACTATTGAAACTATTAATCTACTTACTTCCATCAGCAAAAGCAATTATCCATCTTGGTTTCCATTTCGTACTAATGTGCAGTTATTGAATTCCTAAATAATGAGACTTTCTTATCACCTCAGGCTAATTAGGCTCCGCTAATCATTAGATGGACTAATTTTCATGCAATGACTATGAAATTATCTTTTGTCTTTATTAACGACTTTATTTATTATAAAAATGATGCCCATGAACCTCATATAACATGAATTCATTCAATTCCAACAAATAATGGAGTCCTTCTTCTTGATTTGATTTTCTTATTGATAATAATTGGTTGAGTTTCACAATAAAGAGCACCTCCTATCATTTCTAGTTAGCAGGGCTTTTGATTCCAAGAACACATTTTGATACATTGATGATGAAATTAACATATGTGGCAAAAACCACCTAGAATATTTATTGAATCAGTCAAAACCTAAACACTATTGAAACTCTAAATCTCCTTTCTTCCATCAGCAAAAGCAATCATTCATCTTGGTTTGCATTTCGTACAAATGTGAAGTTGTTTAATTCCTAAATAATGAGACTTTCTTATCACTTCAAGCTAATTAGGCTCCTCTTATCGTTACAAGGACTATTTATCATGAAATAACCACAAAATTATCTTTTGCCTTTATTAACGACTATATTTATTATAAAAACGATGCCCATGAAACTCATATAACATGAATTCATTCAATTCCAACAGACAATGGAGTCCTTCTTCTTGATTTGCATTTCTTATTGATAATAATTGGTTGAGTTTCACAATAAAGAGTACCTCCTATCATTTCTAATTAGCAGTGCTCCATTTTTTGTTCGAAGCAGATATTTGGATATATTGATGATGAAATTAATATATGTGGCTAAACAACCTATTATATTAATTAAATCAAACAAATTTAAACACCATTGAAACTCTAAATCTACTTACTTCCATCAGCAAAAGCAATCATTCATCTTCGTTTGCATTCCGTACAAATGTGAAGTTCTTTAATTCCTAAATAATGAGACTTTCTTATCACCTCAAGCTAATTAGGCTCCGCTCATCGTTAGATGGACTATTTTTCATGGTATGACCATGAAATTACCTTTTGTCTTTATTAACGACTATATTTATTATAAAAACGATGCCCATGAACCTCATATAACATGAATTCATTCAATTCCAACAAACAATGGAGTCCTTCTTCTTGATTGGCATTTCTTATTGATAATAATTGGTTGAGTTTCACAATAAAGAGTACCTCCTATCATTTCTAATTAGCAGTGCTGCACTCTTGGTTTGAAGCACATATTTGGATATATTGATGATGAAATTAATATATGTGTCTAAACAACCTAGTAGATTAATTAAATCAAAGAAATTTAAACACCATTGAAACTCTAAATCTACTTACTTCCATAAGCAAAAGCAATCATTCATCTTGGTTTGCATTTCGTACAAATGTGATGTTGTTTAATTCCTAAATAATGAGACTTTCTTATCACTTCAGGCTAATTAGGCTCCTCGCATCGTTACAAGGACTATTTTTCATAAAATAACCAAAAAATTATCTTTTGCCTTTATTAACGACTATATTTATTATAAAAACGATGCCCATGAAACTCATATAACATGAATTCATTCAATTCCAATAGACAATGGAGTCCTTCTTCTTGATTTGCATTTCTTATTGATAATAATTGGTTGAGTTTCACAATAAAGGGCACCTCCTATCATTTCTAGTGAGCAGGGCTCTTCTTTTGATTCCAAGAACACATTTTGATACATTGATGATGAAATTAACATATGTGGCAAAACCACCTAGAATATTAATTTAATCAGTCAAACCTAAACACTATTGAAACTCTAAATCTATTTACTTCCATCAGCAAAAGCAATCATCCATCTTGGTTTGCATTTCGTACTATTATAAAGTTATGTATTTCCTAAATAATGAGACTTTCTTATCACCTCAAGCTAATTAGGCTCCACTGATCGTTAGATGGACTATTTTTCATGCAATGACCATGAAATTATCTTTTGTCTTTATTAACGACTATATTTATTATAAAAACGATGCCCATGAACCTCATATAACATGAATTCATTCAATTCCAACAAATAATGGAGTCCTTCTTCTTGATTTGATTTTCTGATTGATAATAATTGGTTGAGTTTCACAATAAAGAGCACCTCCTATCATTTCTAGTTAGCAGGTATTTTGATACCAAGAACACATTTTGATACATTGATGATGAAATTAACATATGTGGCAAAACCACCTAGAATATTAATTGAATCAGTCAAACCTAAACACTATTGAAACTCTAAATCTACTTACTTCCATCAGCAAAAGCAATCATTCATCTTGGTTTGCATTTCCTACACATGTGAAGTTGTTTAATTCCTAAATAATGAGACTTTCTTATCACTTCAAGCTAATTAGGCTCCTCTCATCGTTACAAGGACTATTTTTCATGAAATAACCACAAAATTATCTTTTGTCTTTATTAAGGACTATATTTATTATAAACACGATGCCCATGAACCTCATATAACATGAATTCATTCAATTCAAATACACAATGGAGTCCTTCTTCTTGATTTGCATTTCTTATTGATAATAATTGGTTGAGTTTCACAATAAGGAGCACCAACTATCATTTCTAGTTAGATGGGCTCCTCTTTTGATTCCAAGAACACATTTTGATACATTGATGATGAAATTAACATATGTGGCAAAACCACATAGAATATTAATTGAATCAGTCAAACCTAAATACTATTGAAACTTTAAATCTACTTACTTCCACCAGCAAAAGCGATCATCCATCTTGGTTTGCATTTTGTACTAATGTGCAGTTATTTAATTCATAAAAAATGAGACTTTCTTATCACCTCATGATAATTAGGCTCCGCTAATCTTTAGATGGACTATTTTTCATGCAATGACCATGAAATTATCTTTTGTCTTTATTAACGACTATATTTATTATAAAAACGATGCCCATGAACCTCATATAACATGAATTCATTCAATTCCAACAAACAATGGAGTCTTTCGTCTTGATTGGCATTTGTTATTGATAATAATTGGTTGAGTTTCACAATAAAGAGTACCTCCTATCATTTCTAATTAGCAGTGCTGCACTTTTGGTTCGAAGCACATATGTGGATATATTGATGATGAAAGTAATATATGTGGCTAAACAACCTATTATATTAATTAAATCAAACAAATTTAAACACCATTGAAACTCTAAATCTACTTACTTCCATCAGCAAAAGCAATCATTCATCTTGGTTTGCATTCCGTACAAATGTGAAGTTGTTTCATTCCTAAATAATGACACTTTCTTATCACCTCAAGCTAATTAGGCTCCGTTCATCGTTAGATGGACTATTTTTCACGGACTGACCATGAAATTATCTTTTGTCTTTATTAACGACTATATTTATTATAAAAATGATGCCCATGAACCTCATATAACATGAATTCATTCAATTCCAATACACAATGGAGTCCTTCTTCTTGATTGGCATTTCTTATTGATAATAATTGGTTGAGTTTCACAATAAAGAGTACCTCCTATCATTTCTAATTAGTAGTGCTGCAGTTTTGGTTCGAAGCACATATTTGGATATATTGATGATGAAATTAATATATGTGTCTAAACAACCTAGTAGATTAATTAAATCAAACAAATTTAAACACCATTGAAACTCTAAATCTACTTACTTCCATAAGCAAAAGCAATCATTCATCTTGGGTTGCATTTCGTACAAATGTGAAGTTGTTTAATTCCTAAATAATGAGACTTTCTTATTACTTCAAGCTAATTAGGCTCCTCTCATCATTACAAGGACTATTTTTCCTAAAATAACCACAAAATTATCTTTTGCCTTTTTTAACGACTATATTTATTATAAAAACGATGCCCATGAACCTCATATAACATGAATTCATTCAATTCCAACAAATAATGGAGTCCTTCTTGTTGATTTGCATTTCTTATTGATAATAATTGGTTGAGTTTCACAATAAAGAGCACCTCCTATCATTTCTAGTGAATAGGGCTCCTCTTTTGATTCCAAAAACACATTTTGATACATTGATGATGAAATTAACATATGTGGCAAAACCACCTAGAATATTAATTGAATCAGTCAAACCTAAACACAATTGAAACTCTAAATCTACTTACTTCCATCAGCAAAAGCAATCAGCCATCTTGGTTTGCATTTCCTACTATTGTAAAGTTATGTAATTCCTAAATAATGAGACTTTCTTATCACGTCAAGCTAATTAGGCTCCGCTGATCGTTAGATGGACTATTTTTCATGCAATGACCATGAAATTATCTTTTGTCTTTATTAACGACTATATTTGTTATAAAAATGATGCCCATGAACCTCATATAACATGAATTCATTCAATTCCAACAAATAATGGAGTCCTTCTTCTTGATTTGATTTTCTGATTGATAATAATTGGTTGAGTTTCACAATAAAGAGCATCTCCTATCATTTCTAGTTAGCAGGTATTTTGATTCCAAGAACACATTTTGAGACATTGATGATGAAATTAATATATGTCACAAAACCACCTAGAATATTAATTGAATCAGTCAATCCTAAACACTATTCAAACTCTAAATCTACTTACTTCCATCAGCAAAAGCAATCATTCATCTTGGTTTGCATTTCGTACAAATGTGAAGTTGTTAAATTCCTAAATAATGAGACTTTCTTATCACTTCAAGCTAATTAGGCTCCTCTCATCGTTACAAGGACTATTTTTCATGAAATAACCACAAAATTATCTTTTGTCTTTATTAACGACTATATTTATTATAAAAACGATGCCCATGAACCTCATATAACATGAATTCATTCAATTCCAACAGACAATGGAGTCCTTCTTCTTGATTTGCATTTCTTATTGATAATAATTGGTTGAGTTTCACAATAAAGAGCTCCTCCTATCAGTTCTAGTCAGCAGGGATCCTCTTTTGATTCCAAGAACACATTTTGATACATTGATGATGAAATTAACATATGTGGCAAAACCACCTAGAATATTAATTGAATCAGTCAAACCTAAACACTATTGAAACTATAAATCTACTTACTTCCATCAGCAAAAGCGATCATCCATCTTGGTTTGCATTTCATACTAATGTGCAGTTATTTAATTCCTAAATAATGAGACTTTCTTATCACCTCAAGCTAATTAGGCTCTGCTAATCGTTAGATGGACTATTTTTCATGCAATGACCATGAAATTATCTTTTGTCTTTATTCACGACTATATTTATTATAAAAACAATGCCCATGAACCTTATATAACATGAATTCATTCAATTCCAACAAACAATGGAGTCCTTCCTGATTTGCATTTCTTATTGATAATAATTGGTTGAGTTTCATAATAAAGAGCACCGCCTATCATTTCTAGTTAGCAGGGCTCTTCTTTTGATTCCAGGGACACATTTTTATAAATTGATGATGAAATTAACATATGTGGCAAAATCACCTAGAATATTAATTGAATTAGTCAAACCTAAACACTATTGAAATTCTAAATCTACTTACTTCCATCAGTAAGTGCAATCATCCATCTTGGATTGCATTTCGTACTATTGTAAAGTTATGTAATTCCTAAATAATTAGACTTTCTTATCACCTCAAGCAAATTAGGCTCCGCTAATCTTTAGATGGACTATTTTTCATGCATTG
>JBAPLH010002160.1:0-36300 GCA_037897445.1 Ceriops zippeliana
TGTGTTGGGTCCAAAAGGACAGTGTTCCCAAATACAGAGAAATGTTCTGTTGGATTGTTTATTTTGGAATTCAATCAATTAACATCACTCATAGGAAACCCTTTTAATGAAGATCATGAAACCCCATTGTTTGATTGTATTGAATGAATTGTATAGATAATCATGGACATTTTTTCTTCTTGATGAATAGAGTTTGTTAAATAAGGAGACAAAAAGATAATTTCATTGGTTATTGCATGAAAAAATAGTGCTCTTGTAACAACAAAAGGAGGTTGTTTAGCATAAAATGAATAGAAGGGACTCATTATTTAGGAAATAAACCAATTTCACATTAGTACCGAAAAGCAAACTAAGATGAATGAGTTCTTTGGGTGATGAAACTAAACACATTTAAATTTTCAATAGTGCGTCGACATGTTTGTTTTAATTAATATACTATGTAATTTAGTTACAAATGTTAATCTAATGATCATTGTGTCAAAAAAGTGTGTTTGGGTCCCAAAAGACAAGTGTTCCAAACCAGAAATGTTTCTGTTGGATTGTTTATTTTTGGAATTCAACCAATTAACATCAATAAGAAAACCTAATGAAGATCATGAACCCCATTGTTTGATTCTATTGAATGAATTGTATAGATATGGACATTTTCTTCTTGATGAATAGAGTTGTTAATAAGGAGACAAAAGATAATTTCATGGTTATTGCAACAAAAAATAGTGCTTGTAACAACAAAAGGGTCGTGTTTAGCATAAAGTGAATAGAAGGAACTCATTATTTCAGGAAATAAATCCACTTCACATTAGTACGAAAAGCAAACTAGATGAATGAGTCCTTTGGGTGATGAAACTAAACACATTTAAATTTTCAATAGTGCGTCGACATGTTTGTTTTAATTAATATACTATGTAATTTAGTTACAAATGTTAATCTAATGATCATTTTGTCAAAAAAGTGTGTTTGGGTCCCAAAAGACAAGTGTTCCAAACCAGAAATGTTCTGTTGGATTGTTTATTTTGGAATTCAACCAATTAACATCAATAAGAAAACCTAATGAAGATCATGAACCCCATTGTTTGATTCTATTGAATGAATTGTATAGATATGGACATTTTCTTCTTGATGAATAGATTTGTTAATAAGGAGACAAAAGATAATTTCATGGTTATTGCAACAAAAAAATAGTGCTTGTAACAACAAAAGGGTCGTGTTTAGCATAAAGGGAATAGAAGGACTCATTATTTGGGAAATAAACCAATTCACATTAGTACGACAAGCAAACTAATATGAATGAGTCCTTTGGGTGATGAAACTAAACACATTTAAATTTTCAATAGTGCATCGACATGTTTGTTTTAATTAATATACTATGTAATTTGCTAATAAATGTTAATCTAATGATCATTGTGTCAAAAAGTGTGTTTGGGTCCAAAAGACAAGTGTTCCAAACCAAAAATGTTCTGATGGATTGTTTATTTTGGAATTCAATCAATTAACATCAATAGGAAACCCTAATGAAGATCATGAACCCCATTGTTTGATTGTATTGAATGAATTGAATAGATATGGACATTTTCTTGTTGATAAATAAAGTTGTTAATAAGGAGACAAAAGATAATTTCATGGTTATTGCATGAAAAATAGTGCTTGCAACAACAAAAGGATCTTGTTTAGCATAAAATGAATAGGACTCATTATTTACGAAATAAACCAATTTACATTAGTACGAAAAGCAAACTAAGATGAATGAGTGCTTTGGGTGATGAAACTAAACACATTTAAATTTTCAATAGTGCGTCGACATGTTTGTTTTAATTAATATACTATGTAATTTAGTTACAAATGTTAATCTAATGATCATTGTGTCAAAAAGTGTGTTTGGGTCCAAAAGACAAGTGTTCCAAACCAGAAATGTTCTGTTGGATTGTTTATTTTGGAATTCAACCAATTAACATCAATAAGAAAACCTAATGAAGATCATGAACCCCATTGTTTGATTCTATTGAATGAATTGTATAGATATGGCATTTTCTTCTTGATGAATAGAGTTGTTAATAAGGAGACAAAAGATAATTTCATGGTTATTGCATGAAAAATAGTGCTTCTAACAACAAATGGAGCTTGTTTAGCATAAAGGGAATAGAAGGACTCATTCTTTAGGAAATAAACCAATTCACATTAGTACGAAAAGCAAACTAAGATGAATGAGTCCTTTGGGTGATGAAACTAAACACATTTAAATTTTCAATAGTGCGTCGACATGTTTGTTTTAATTAATATACTATGTAATTTAGTTACAAATGTTAATCTAATGATCATTGTGTCAAAAAGTGTGTTTGGGTCCAAAAGACAAGTGTTCCAAACCAGAAATGTTCTGTTGGATTGTTTATTTTGGAATTCAACCAATTAACATCAATAAGAAAACCTAATGAAGATCATGAACCCCATTGTTTGATTCTATTGAATGAATTGTATAGATATGGACATTTTCTTCTTGATAAATAGAGTTGTTAATAAGGAGACAAAAGATAATTTCATGGTTATTGCAACAAAAATAGTGCTTGTAACAACAAAATCAGGGTGTTTAGCATAAAGTGAAGAGAAGGACTCATTATTTCGGAAATAAACCACTTCACATTCGTACGAAAAGCAAACTATGATGAATGAGTCCTTTGGGTGATCAAACTAAACACATTTAAATTTTCAATAGTGCATCGACATGTTTGTTTTAATTAATATACTATGTAATTTAGTTATAGATGTTAATCTAATGATCATTGTGTCAAAAAGTGTGTTTGGATCCAAAAGACATGTGTTGCAAACCAGAAATGTTCTGTTGGTTTGTTTATTTTGGAATTCAACCAATTAACATCCATAAGAAACCCTAATGACGATCATGAACCCCATTGTTTGATTGTATTGAATGAATTGTATAGATATGGACATTTTCTTCTTGATGAATAGTGTTGTTAATAAGGAGACAAAAGATAATTTCATTGTTATTGCAACAAAAACAGTGGTTGTAACAACAAAATCAGGGTGTTTAGCGTAAAGTGAATAGAAGGACTCATTATTTCGGAAATAAACCACTTCACATTAGTACGAAAAGCAAACTAAGATGAATGAGTCCTTTGGGTGATGAAACTAAATACATTTAAATTTTCAATAGTGCGTCGACATGTTTGTTTTAATTAATATACTATGTAATTTAGTTACAAATGTTAATCTAATGATCATTGTGTCAAAAAGTGTGTTTGGGTCCAAAAGACATGTGTTCCAAACCAGAAATGTTCTGTTGCATTGTTTATTTTGGAATTCAACCAATTAACATCAATAAGAAAACCTAATGAAGATCATGAACCCCATTGTTTGATTCTATTGAATGAATTGTATAGATATGTACATTTTCTTCTTGATGAATAGAGTTGTTAACAACGACACAAAAGATAATTTCATGGTTATTGCAACAAAAATAGTGCCTGTAACAAAAAAAGGGTCGTGTTTAGCATAAAGTGAATAGAAGGACTCATTATTTCGGAAATAAACCACTTCACATTAGTACGAAAAGCAAACTAAGATGAATGAGTCCTTTGGGTGATGAAACTAAACACATTTAAATTTTCAATAGTGGATCGACATGTCTGTTTTAATTAATACACTATGTAATTTAGTTATAGATGTTAATCTAATGATCATTGTGTCAAAAAGTGTGTTTGGGTCCAAAAGACAAGTGTTCCAAACCAGAAATGTTCTGTTGGTTTGTTTATTTTGGAATTCAACCAATTAACATCAATAAGAAACCCTAATGAAGATCATGAACCCCATTGTTTGATTGTATTGAATGAATTGTACAGATATGGCATTTTCTTCTTGATAAATAGAGTTGTTAATAAACAGACAAAAGATAATTTCATGGTTATTGCATGAAAAATCGTGCTTCTAACAACAAATGGAGCTTGTTTAGCATAAAGGGAATAGAAGGACTCATTATTTAGGAAATAAACCAATTCACATTAGTACGAAAAGCAAACTAAGATGAATGAGTCCTTTGGGTGATGAAACTAAACACATTTAAATTTTCAATAGTGCGTCGACATGTTTGTTTTAATTAATATACTATGTAATTTAGTTACAAATGTTAATCTAATGATCATTGTGTCAAAAAGTGTGTTTGGGTCCAAAAGACAAATGTTCCAAACCAGAAATGTTCTGTTGTATTGTTTATTTTGGAATTCAACCAATTAACATCAATAAGAAAACCTAATGAAGATCATGAACCCCATTGTTTGATTCTATTGAATGAATTGTATAGATATGGACATTTTCTTCTTGATGAATAGAGTTGTTAATAACGAGACAAAAGATAATTTCATGGTTATTGCAACAAAAATAGTGCTTGTAACAACAAAAGGGTCGTGTTTAGCATAAAGTGAAAAGAAGGACTCATTATTTCGGAAATAATCCACTTCACATTCGTACGAAAAGCAAACTAAGATGAATGAGTCCTTTGGGTGATTAAACTAAAAACATTTAAATTTTCAATAGTGCATCGACATGTTTGTTTTAATTAATATACTATGTAATTTAGTTATAGATGTTAATCTAATGATCATCGTGTCAAAAAGTGTGTTTGGGTCCAAAAGACATGTGTTCCAAACCAGAAATGTTCTGTTGGTTTGTTTATTTTGGAATTCAACCAATTAACATCAATAAGAAACCCTAATGAAGATCATGAACCCCATTGTTTGATTGTATTGAATGAATTGTACATATATGGACATTTTCTTCTTGATAAATAAAGTTGTCAATAAGGAGACAAAAGATAATTTCATGGTTATTGCATGAAAAATAGTGCTTGTAACAACAAAAAATGCTTGCTTAGCATAAAGGGAATAGAAGGACTCATTATTTAGGAAATAAACCAAGTCACATTAGTACGAAAAGCAAACTAAGATGAATGAGTCCTTTGGGTGATGAAACTAAACACATTTAAATTCTCAATAGTGCATCGACATGTTTGTTTTAATTAATATACTATGTAATTTAGTTACAAATGTTAATCTAATGATCATTGTGTCAAAAAGTGTGTTTGGGTCCAAAAGACAAGTGTTCCAAACTAGAAATGTTCTGTTGGATTGTTTATTTTGGAATTCAATCAATTAACATCAATAGGAAACCCTAATGAAGATCATGAAGCCCATTGTTTGATTGTATTGAATGAATTGTATAGATATGGACCTTTTCTTCTTGATAAATAGAGTTGTTAATAAGGAGACAAAAGATAATTTCATGGTTATTGCATGAAAAATAGTGCTTGTAACAACAAAAAGGATCTTGTTTAGCATAAAATGAACAGAAGGACTCATTATTTAGGAAATAAACCAATTTACATTAGTACGAAAAGCAAACTAAGATGAATCAGTTCTTTGGGTGATGAAACTAAACACATTTAAATTTTCAATAGTGCATCGACATGTTTGTTTTAATTAATATACTATGTAATTTAGTTCCAAATGTTAATCTAATGATCATTGTGTCAAAAAGTGTGTTTGGGTTCAAAAGACAAGTGTTCCAAACCATAAATGTTCTGTTGGTTTGTTTATTTTTGAATTCAACCAATAAACACAATAAGAAAACCTAATGAAGATCATGAACCCCATTGTTTGATTGTATTGAATGAATTGTATAGATATGCACATTTTCTTCTTGATGAATAGAGTTGTTAATAAGGAGACAAAAGATAATTTCATGGTTATTGCAACAAAAATAGTGCTTGTAAAAACAAAAGGGTCGTGTTTAGCATAAAGTGAATAGAAGGACTCATTATTTCGGAAATAAACCACTTCACATTAGTACGAAAAGCAAACTAAGATGAATGAGTCCTTTGGGTGATGAAACTAAACACATTTAAATTTTCAATAGTGCATCGACATGTCATTTTTAATTAATATACTATGTAATTTAGTTATAGATGTTAATCTAATGATCATTGTGTGAAAAAGTGTGTTTCGGTCCAAAAGACAAGTGTTCCAAACCAGAAATGTTCTGTTGGATTGTTTATTTTGGAATTCAAACAATTAACATCAATAAGAAAACCTAATGAAGATCATGAACCCCATTGTTTGATTCTATTGAATGAATTGTATAGATATGGACATTTTCTTCTAGATAAATAGAGTTGTTAATAAGGAGACAAAAGATAATTTCATGGTTATTGCAACAAAAATAGTGCTTGTAACAACAAAAGGGTCGTGTTTAGCATAAAGTGAATAGAAGAACTCATTATTTCGGAAATAAACCAATTCATATTAGTACGAAAAGCAAACTAAGATGAATGAGTCCTTAGGGTGATGAAACTAAACACATTTAAATTTTTAATAGTGCATCGACATGTCTGTTTTAATTAATATACTATGTAATTTAGTTATAGATATTAATCTAATGATCATTATGTCAAAAAGTGTGTTTAGGTCCAAAAGACAAGTGTTCCAAACTAGAAATGTTCTGTTGGTTTGTTTATTTTGGAATTCAACCAATTAACATCAATAAGAAACCCTAATGACGATCATGAACCCCATTGTTTGATTGTATTGAATGAATTGTATAGATATGGACATTTTCTTCTTGATGAATAGTGTTGTTAATAAGGAGACAAAAGATAATTTCATGGTTATTGCATGAAAAATAGTGCTTGTAACAACAAAAGGAGCTTGTTTAGCATAAAGGGAATAGAAGGACTCATTATTTAGGAAATAAACCAATTCACATTAGTACGAAAAGCAAACTAAGATGAATGAGTCATTTGGGTGATGAAACTAAACACATTTAAATTTCCAATTAACATCAATAAGAAACCCTAATGAAGATCATGAACCCCATTGTTTGATTGTATTGAATGAATTGTATAGATATGGCATTTTCATCTTGATCAATAGAGTTGTTAATGAGGAGACAAAAGATAATTTCATGGTTATTTCATGAAAAATAGTGCTTGTAACAACAAAAGGAGCTTGTTTAGCATAAAGGGAATAGAAGGACTCATTATTTAGGAAATAAACCAATTCACATTAGTACGACAAGCAAACTAAGATGAATGAGTCCTTTGGGTGATGAAACTAAACACATTTAAATTTTCAATAGTGCGTCGACATGTTTGTTTTAATTAATATACTATGTAATTTAGTTACAAATGTTAATCTAATGATCATTGTGTCAAAAAGTGTGTTTGGGTCCAAAAGACATGTGTTCCAAACCAGAAATGTTCTGTTGGATTGTTTATTTTGGAATTCAACCAATTAACATCAATAAGAAAACCTAATGAAGATCATGAACCCCATTGTTTGATTGTATTGAATGAATTGTATAGATATGGACATTTTCTTCTTGATGAATAGAGTTGTTAATAACGACACAAAAGATAATTTCATGGTTATTGCAACAAAAATAGTGCCTGTAACAAAAAAAGGGTCGTGTTTAGCATAAAGTGAATAGAAGGACTCATTATTTCGGAAATAAACCACTTCACATTAGTACGAAAAGCAAACTAAGATGAATGAGTCCTTTGGGTGATGAAACTAAACACATTTAAATTTTCAATAGTGGATCGACATGTCTGTTTTAATTAATACACTATGTAATTTAGTTATAGATGTTAATCTAATGATCATTGTGTCAAAAAGTGTGTTTGGGTCCAAAAGACAAGTGTTCCAAACCAGAAATGTTCTGTTGGTTTGTTTATTTTGAAATTCAACCAATTAACATCAATAAGAAACCCTAATGAAGATCATGAACCCCATTGTTTGATTGTATTGAATGAATTGTATAGATATGGCATTTTCTTCTTGATAAATAGAGTTGTTAATAAAGAGACAAAAGATAATTTCATGGTTATTGCATGAAAAATAGTGCTTCTAACAACAAATGGAGCTTGTTTAGCATAAAGGGAATAGAAGGACTCATTATTTAGGAAATAAACCAATTCACATTAGTACGAAAAGCAAACTAAGATGAATGAGTCCTTTGGGTGATGAAACTAAACACATTTAAATTTTCAATAGTGCGTCGACATGTTTGTTTTAATTAATATACTATGTAATTTAGTTACAAATGTTAATCTAATGATCATTGTGTCAAAAAGTGTGTTTGGGTCCAAAAGACAAATGTTCCAAACCAGAAATGTTCTGTTGTATTGTTTATTTTGGAATTCAACCAATTAACATCAATAAGAAAACCTAATGAAGATCATGAACCCCATTGTTTGATTCTATTGAATGAATTGTATAGATATGGACATTTTCTTCTTGATGAATAGAGTTGTTAATAACGAGACAAAAGATAATTTCATGGTTATTGCAACAAAAATAGTGCTTGTAACAACAAAAGGGTCCTGTTTAGCATAAAGTGAATAGAAGGACTCATTATTTCGGAAATAATCCACTTCACATTCGTACGAAAAGCAAACTAAGATGAATGAGTCCTTTGGTTGATGAAACTAAAAACATTTAAATTTTCAATAGTGCATCGACATGTTTGTTTTTATTTAATATACTATGTAATTTAGTTATAGATGTTAATCTAATGATCATCGTGTCAAAAAGTGTGTTTGGGTCCAAAAGACATGTGTTCCAAACCAGAAATGTTCTGTTGGTTTGTTTATTTTGGAATTCAACCAATTAACATCAATAAGAAACCCTAATGAAGATCATGAACCCCATTCTTTGATTGTATTGAATGAATTGTACAGATATGGACATTTTTCTTCTTGATAAATAAAGTTGTCAATAAGGAGACAAAAGATAATTTCATGGTTATTGCATGAAAAATAGTGCTTGTAACAACAAAAAATGCTTGTTTAGCATAAAGGGAATAGAAGGACTCATTATTTAGGAAATAAAAACCAATTCACATTAGTACGAAAAGCAAACTAAGATGAATGAGTCCTTTGGGTGATGAAACTAAACACATTTAAATTTTCAATAGTGCGTCGACATGTTTGTTTTAATTAATATACTATGTAATTTAGTTACAAATGTTAATCTAATGATCATTGTGTCAAAAAAGTGTGTTTGGGTCCAAAAGACATGTGTTCCAAACCAGAAATGTTCTCTTGGATTGTTTATTTTGGAATTCAACCAATTAACATCAATAAGAAAACCTAATGAAGATCATGAACCCCATTGTTTGATTCTATTGAATGAATTGTATAGATATGGACATTTTCTTCTTGATAAATAGAGTTGTTAATAAAGGACACAAAAAGATAATTTCATGGTTATTGCAACAAAAATAGTGCCTGTAACAAAAAAAGGGTCGTGTTTAGCATAAAGTGAATAGAAGGAGTAATTATTTCGGAAATAAACCACTTCACATTAGTACGAAAAGCAAACTAAGATGAATGAGTCCTTTGGGTGATGAAACTAAACACATTTAAATTTTCAATAGTGGATCGACATGTTCTGTTTTAATTAATACACTATGTAATTTAGTTATAAATGTTAATCTAATGATCATTGTGTCAAAAAAGTGTGTTTGGGTCCAAAAGACAAGTGTTCCAAACCAGAAATGTTCTGTTGGTTTGTTTATTTTGGAATTCAACCAATTAACATCAATAAGAAACCCTAATGAAGATCATGAACCCCATTGTTTGATTGTATTGAATGAATTGTATAGATATGGCATTTTCTTCTTGATAAATAGAGTTGTTAATAAGGAGACAAAAGATAATTTCATGGTTATTGCATGAAAAATAGTGCTTCTAACAACAAAAGGAGCTTGTTTAGCATAAAGGGAATAGAAGGACTCATTATTTAGGAAATAAACCAATTCACATTAGTACGAAAAGCAAACTAAGATGAATGAGTCCTTTGGGTGATGAAACTAAACACATTTAAATTTTCAATAGTGCGTCGACATGTTTGTTTTAATTAATATACTATGTAATTTAGTTACAAATGTTAATCTAATGATCATTGTGTCAAAAAGTGTGTTTGGGTCCAAAAGACAAATGTTCCAAACCAGAAATGTTCTGTTGTATTGTTTATTTTGGAATTCAACCAATTAACATCAATAAGAAAACCTAATGAAGATCATGAACCCCATTGTTTGATTCTATTGAATGAATTGTATAGATATGGACATTTTCTTCTTGATGAATAGAGTTGTTAATAACGAGACAAAAGATAATTTCATGGTTATTGCAACAAAAATAGTGCTTGTAACAACAAAAGGGTCGTGTTTAGCATAAAGTGAATAGAAGGACTCATTATTTCGGAAATAATCCACTTCACATTCGTACGAAAAGCAAACTAAGATGAATGAGTCCTTTGGGTGATGAAACTAAAAACATTTAAATTTTCAATAGTGCATCGACATGTTTGTTTTAATTAATATACTATGTAATTTAGTTATAGATGTTAATCTAATGATCATCGTGTCAAAAAGTGTGTTTGGGTCCAAAAGACATGTGTTCCAAACCAGAAATGTTCTGTTGGTTTGTTTATTTTGGAATTCAACCAATTAACATCAATAAGAAACCCTAATGAAGATCATGAACCCCATTCTTTGATTGTATTGAATGAATTGTACATATATGGACATTTTCTTCTTGATAAATAAAGTTGTCAATAAGGAGACAAAAGATAATTTCATGGTTATTGCATGAAAAATAGTGCTTGTAACAACAAAAAATGCTTGCTTAGCATAAAGGGAATAGAAGGACTCATTATTTAGGAAATAAACCAAGTCACATTAGTACGAAAAGCAAACTAAGATGAATGAGTCCTTTGGGTGATGAAACTAAACACATTTAAATTTTCAATAGTGCATCGACATGTTTGTTTTAATTAATATACTATGTAATTTAGTTACAAATGTTAATCTAATGATCATTGTGTCAAAAAGTGTGTTTGGGTCCAAAAGACAAGTGTTCCAAACTAGAAATGTTCTGTTGGATTGTTTATTTTGGAATTCAATCAATTAACATCAATAGGAAACCCTAATGAAGATCATGAAGCCCATTGTTTGATTGTATTGAATGAATTGTATAGATATGGACCTTTTCTTCTTGATAAATAGAGTTGTTAATAAGGAGACAAAAGATAATTTCATGGTTATTGCATGAAAAATAGTGCTTGTAACAACAAAAGGATCTTGTTTAGCATAAAATGAACAGAAGGACTCATTATTTACGAAATAAACCAATTTACATTAGTACGAAAAGCAAACTAAGATGAATCAGTTCTTTGGGTGATGAAACTAAACACATTTAAATTTTTAAAAGTGCATCGACATGTTTTTTTTTAATTAATATACTATGTAATTTAGTTCCAAATGTTAATCTAATGATCATTGTGTCAAAAAGTGTGTTTGGGTCCAAAAGACAAGTGTTCCAAACCATAAATGTTCTGTTGGATTGTTTATTTTGGAATTCAACCAATTAACATCAATAAGAAAACCTAATGAAGATCATGAACCCCATTGTTTGATTGTATTGAATGAATTGTATAGATATGCACATTTTCTTCTTGATGAATAGAGTTGTTAATAAGGAGACAAAAGATAATTTCATGGTTATTGCAACAAAAATAGTGCTTGTAACAACAAAAGGGTCGTGTTTAGCATAAAGTGAATAGAAGGACTCATTATTTCGGAAATAAACCACTTCACATTAGTACGAAAAGCAAACTAAGATGAATGAGTCCTTTGGGTGATGAAACTAAACACATTGAAAGTTTCAATAGTGCATCGACATGTCATTTTTAATTAATATACTATGTAATTTAGTTATAGATGTTAATCTAATGATCATTGTGTGAAAAAGTGTGTTTGGGTCCAAAAGACAAGTGTTCCAAACCAGAAATGTTCTGTTGGATTGTTTATTTTGGAATTCAACCAATTAACATCAATAAGAAAACCTAATGAAGATCATGAACCCCATTGTTTGATTCTATTGAATGAATTGTATAGATATGGACATTTTCTTCTAGATAAATAGAGTTGTTAATAAGGAGACAAAAGATAATTTCATGGTTATTGCAACAAAAATAGTGCTTGTAACAACAAAAGGGTCGTGTTTAGCATAAAGTGAATAGAAGAACTCATTATTTCAGAAATAAACCAATTCATATTAGTACGAAAAGCAAACTAAGATGAATGAGTCCTTAGGGTGATGAAACTAAACACATTTAAATTTTTAATAGTGCATCGACATGTCTGTTTTAATTAATATACTATGTAATTTAGTTATAGATGTTAATCTAATGATCATTATGTCAAAAAGTGTGTTTAGGTCCAAAAGACAAGTGTTCCAAACTAGAAATGTTCTGTTGGTTTGTTTATTTTGGAATTCAACCAATTAACATCAATAAGAAACCCTAATGACGAACATGAACCCCATTGTTTGATTGTATTGAATGAATTGTATAGATATGGACATTTTCTTCTTGATGAATAGTGTTGTTAATAAGGAGACAAAAGATAATTTCATGGTTATTGCATGAAAAATAGTGCTTGTAACAACAAAAGGAGCTTGTTTAGCATAAAGGGAATAGAAGGACTCAGTATTTAGGAAATAAACCAATTCACATTAGTACGAAAAGCAAACTAAGATGAATGAGTCCTTTGGGTGATGAAACTAAACACATTTAAATTCTCAATAGTGCATCGACATGTTTGTTTTAATTAATATACTATGTAATTTACTAATAAATGTTAATCTAATGATCATTGTGTCAAAAAGTGTGTTTGGGTCCAAAAGACAAGTGTTCCAAACTAAAAATGTTCTGATGGATTGTTTATTTTGGAATTCAATCAATTAACATCAATAGGAAACCCTAATGAAGATCATGAACCCATTGTTTGATTGTATTGAATGAATTGAATAGATATGGACATTTTCTTGTTGATAAATAGAGTTGTTAATAAGGAGACAAAAGATAATTTCATGGTTATTGCATGAAAAATAGTGCTTGCAACAACAAAAGGATCTTGTTTAGCATAAAATGAATAGGACTCATTATTTACGAAATAAACCAATTTACATTAGTACGAAAAGCAAACTAAGATGAATGAGTGCTTTGGGTGATGAAACTAAACACATTTAAATTTTCAATAGTACGTCGACATGTTTGTTTTAATTAATATACTATGTAATTTAGTTACAAATGTTAATCTAATGATCATTGTGTCAAAAAGTGTGTTTGGGTCCAAAAGACAAGTGTTCCAAACCATAAATGTTCTGTTGGATTGTTTATTTTGGAATTCAACCAATTAACATCAATAGGAAACCCTAATGAAGATCATGAACCCCATTGTTTGATTGTATTGAATGAATTGTATAGATATGGACATTTTCTTCTTGATGAATAGAGTTGTTAATAAGGGACAAAAGATAATTTCATGGTTATTGCATGAAAAATAGTGCTTGTAACAACAAAAGGAGCTTGTTTAGCATAAAGGGAATAGAAGGACTCAGTATTTAGGAAATAAACCAATTCACATTAGTACGAAAAGCAAACTAAGATGAATGAGTCCTTTGGGTGATGAAACTAAACACATTTAAATTCTCAATAGTGCATCGACATGTTTGTTTTAATTAATATACTATGTAATTTACTAATAAATGTTAATCTAATGATCATTGTGTCAAAAAGTGTGTTTGGGTCCAAAAGACAAGTGTTTCCAAACCAAAAATGTTCTGATGGATTGTTTATTTTGGAATTCAATCAATTAACATCAATAGGAAACCCTAATGAAGATCATGAACCCATTGTTTGATTGTATTGAATGAATTGAATAGATATGGACATTTTCTTGTTGATAAATAGAGTTGTTATTAAGGAGACAAAAGATAATTTCATGGTTATTGCATGAAAAATAGTGCTTGCAACAACAAAAGGATCTTGTTTAGCATAAAATGAATAGGACTCATTATTTACGAAATAAACCAATTTACATTAGTACGAAAAGCAAACTAAGATGAATGAGTCCTTTGGGTGATGAAACTAAACACATTTAAATTCTCAATAGTGCATCGACATGTTTGTTTTAATTAATATACTATGTAATTTAGTTACAAATGTTAATCTAATGATCATTGTGTCAAAAAGTGTGTTTGGGTCCAAAAGACAAGTGTTCCAAACTAGAAATGTTCTGTTGGATTGTTTATTTTGGAATTCAATCAATTAACATCAATAGGAAACCCTAATGAAGATCATGAAGCCCATTGTTTGATTGTATTGAATGAATTGTATAGATATGGACCTTTTCTTCTTGATAAATAGAGTTGTTAATAAGGAGACAAAAGATAATTTCATGGTTATTGCATGAAAAATAGTGCTTCTAACAACAAAAGGATCTTGTTTAGCATAAAATGAACAGGACTCATTATTTACGAAATAAACCAATTTACATTAGTACGAAAAGCAAACTAAGATGAATCAGTTCTTTGGGTGATGAAACTAAACACATTTAAATTTTTAAAAGTGCATCGACATGTTTTTTTTAATTAATATACTATGTAATTTAGTTCCAAATGTTAATCTAATGATCATTGTGTCAAAAAGTGTGTTTGGGTCCAAAAGACAAGTGTTCCAAACCATAAATGTTCTGTTGGATTGTTTATTTTGGAATTCAACCAATTAACATCAATAAGAAAACCTAATGAAGATCATGAACCCCATTGTTTGATTGTATTGAATGAATTGTATAGATATGCACATTTTCTTCTTGATGAATAGAGTTGTTAATAAGGAGACAAAAGATAATTTCATGGTTATTGCAACAAAAATAGTGCTTGTAACAACAAAAGGGTCGTGTTTAGCATAAAGTGAATAGAAGGACTCATTATTTCGGAAATAAACCACTTCACATTAGTACGAAAAGCAAACTAAGATGAATGAGTCCTTTGGGTGATGAAACTAAACACATTGAAAGTTTCAATAGTGCATCGACATGTCATTTTTAATTAATATACTATGTAATTTAGTTATAGATGTTAATCTAATGATCATTGTGTGAAAAAGTGTGTTTGGGTCCAAAAGACAAGTGTTCCAAACCAGCAATGTTCTGTTGGATTGTTTATTTTGGAATTCAACCAATTAACATCAATAAGAAAACCTAATGAAGATCATGAACCCCATTGTTTGATTGTATTGAATGAATTGTATAGATATGGACATTTTCTTCTAGATAAATAGAGTTGTTAATAAGGAGACAAAAGATAATTTCATGGTTATTGCAACAAAAATAGTGCTTGTAACAACAAAAGGGTCGTGTTTAGCATAAAGTGAATAGAAGAACTCATTATTTCACAAATAAACCAATTCATATTAGTACGAAAAGCAAACTAAGATGAATGAGTCCTTAGGGTGATGAAACTAAACACATTTAAATTTTTAATAGTGCATCGACATGTCTGTTTTAATTAATATACTATGTAATTTAGTTATAGATGTTAATCTAATGATCATTATGTCAAAAAGTGTGTTTAGGTCCAAAAGACAAGTGTTCCAAACTAGAAATGTTCTGTTGGTTTGTTTATTTTGGAATTCAACCAATTAACATCAATAAGAAACCCTAATGACGATCATGAACCCCATTGTTTGATTGTATTGAATGAATTGTATAGATATGGACATTTTCTTCTTGATGAATAGTGTTGTTAATAAGTAGACAAAAGATAATTTCATGGTTATTGCATGAAAAATAGTGCTTGTAACAACAAAAGGAGCTTGTTTAGCATAAAGGGAATAGAAGGACTCAGTATTTAGGAAATAAACCAATTCACATTAGTACGAAAAGCAAACTAAGATGAATGAGTCCTTTGGGTGATGAAACTAAACACATTTAAATTCTCAATAGTGCATCGACATGTTTGTTTTAATTAATATACTATGTAATTTACTAATAAATGTTAATCTAATGATCATTGTGTCAAAAAGTGTGTTTGGGTCCAAAAGACAAGTGTTCCAAACTAAAAATGTTCTGATGGATTGTTTATTTTGGAATTCAATCAATTAACATCAATAGGAAACCCTAATGAAGATCATGAACCCATTGTTTGATTGTATTGAATGAATTGAATAGATATGGACATTTTCTTGTTGATAAATAGAGTTGTTAATAAGGAGACAAAAGATAATTTCATGGTTATTGCATGAAAAATAGTGCTTGCAAACAACAAAAGGATCTTGTTTTTAGCAAAAAAATGAATAGGACTCATTATTTACGAAATAAACCAATTTACATTAGTACGAAAAGCAAACTAAGATGAATGAGTGCTTTGGGTGATGAAACTAAACACATTTAAATTTTCAATAGTACGTCGACATGTTTGTTTTAATTAATATACTATGTAATTTAGTTACAAATGTTAATCTAATGATCATTGTGTCAAAAAGTGTGTTTGGGTCCAAAAGACAAGTGTTCCAAACCATAAATGTTCTGTTGGATTGTTTATTTTGGAATTCAACCAATTAACATCAATAAGAAAACCTAATGAAGATCATGAACCCCATTGTTTGATTGTATTGAATGAATTGTATAGATATGCACATTTTCTTCTTGATGAATAGAGTTGTTAATAAGGATACAAAAGATAATTTCATGGTTATTGCAACAAAATTAATGCTTGTAAAAATAAAAGGTTCGTGTTTAGCATAAAGTGAATAGAAGGACTCATTATTTAGGAAATAAACCACTTCACATTAGTACGAAAAGCAAACTAAAATGAATGAGTCCTTTGGGTGATCAAACTAAACACATTTAAATTTTCAATAGTGCATCGACATGTCTGTTTTAATTAATATACTATGTAATTTAGTTATAGATGTTAATCTAATGATCATTGTGTGAAAAAGTGTGTTTGGGTCCAAAAGACAAGTGTTCCAAACCAGAAATGTTCTGTTGGATTGTTTATTTTGGAATTCAACCAATTAACATCAATAAGAAAACCTAATGAAGATCATGAACCCCATTGTTTGATTCTATTGAATGAATTGTATAGATATGGCATTTTCTTCTTGATGAATAAAGTTGTTAATAAGGAGACAAAAGATAATTTCATGATTATTGCATGAAAAATAGTGCTTCTAACAACAAAAGGAGCTTGTTTAGCATAAAGGGAATAGAAGGACTCAGTATTTAGGAAATAAACCAATTCACATTAGTACGAAAAGCAAACTAAGATGAATGAGTCCTTTGGGTGATGAAACTAAACACATTTAAATTCTCAATAGTGCATCGACATGTTTGTTTTAATTAATATACTATGTAATTTAGTTATAGATGTTAATCTAATGATCATTGTGTCAAAAAGTGTGTTTGGGTCCAAAAGACAAGTGTTCCAAATTAGAAATGTTCTGATGGATTGTTTATTTTGGAATTCAATTAATTAACATCAATAGGAAACCCTAATGAAGATCATGAACCCCATTGTTTGATTGTATTGAATGAATTGTATAGATATGGACATTTTCTTCTTGATAAATAGAGTTGTTAATAAGGAGACAAAAGATAATTTCATGGTTATTGCATGAAAAATAGTGCTTGTAACAACAAAAGGATCTTGTTTAGCATAAAATGAATAGAAGGACTCATTATTTAGGAAATAAACGAATTCAAATTAGTACGAAAAGCAAACAAAGATGAATGAGTCCTTTGGGTGATGAAACTAAACAAATTTAAAATTTCAATAGTGCATTCGACATGTTTGTTTTAATTAATATACTATGTAATTTAGTTATAAATGTTAATCTAATGATCATTGTTGTCAAAAAGTGTGTTTGGGTCCAAAAGACAAGTGTTCAAAACCAGAAATGTTTTGTTGGTTTGTTTATTTTGGAATTCAACCAATTAACATCAATAAGAAACCCTAATGACGATCATGAACCCCATTGTTTGATTGTATTGAATGAATTGTATAGATATGGACATTTTCTTCTTGATGAATAGTGTTGTTAATAAGGGGACAAAAGATAATTTCATGGTTATTGCAATGAAAAATAGTGCTTGTAACAACAAAAAAGGGACCATTGTTTAGCATAAAGTGAATAGAAGGACTCATTATTTTCGGAAATAAACCACTTCAAATTAGTACGAAAAGCGAACTAAGATGAAAGAGTCCTTTGGGTGATGAAACTAAACACATTTAAATTTTCAATAGTACATCGACATGTTTGTTTTAATTAATATACTATGTAATTTACTAATAAATGTTAATCTAATGATCATTGTGTCAAAAAAGTGTGTTTGGGTCCAAAAGACAAGTGTTCCAAATTAGAAATGTTCTGATGGATTGTTTATTTTGGAATTCAACCAATTAACATCAATAGGAAAACCCTAATGAAGATCATGAACCCCATTGTTTGATTGTATTGAATGAATTGTATAGATATGGACATTTTCTTCTTGATGAATAGAGTTGTTAATAAGGAGACAAAAGATAATTTCATGGTTATTGCATGAAAAAATAGTGCTTGTAACAACAAAAAGGATCTTGTTTAGCATAAAGTGAATAGAAGGACTCATTATTTAGGAAATAAACCAATTCAAATTAGTACGAAAAGCAAACTAAGATGAATGAGTCCTTTGGGTGATGAAAACTAAACAAATTTTAAATTTTCAATAGTGCATCGACATGTTTGTTTTAATTAATATACTATGTAATTTAGTTATATAATGTTAATCTAATGATCATTATGTCAAAAAGTGTGTTTGGGTCCAAAAGACAAGTGTTTCCAAACCAGAAATGTTCTGTTGGATTGTTTATTTTGGAATTCAACCAATTAACATCAATAAGGAAACCCTAATGAAGATCATGAACCCCATTGTTTGATTGTATTGAATGAATTGTATAGATATGGACATTTTCTTCTTGATGAATAGTGTTGTTAATAAGGAGACAAAAGATAATTTCATGGTTATTGCAACAAAAATAGTGCTTGTAACAACAAAATCAGTGTGTTTAGCATAAAGTGAATAGAAGGACTCATTATTTAGGAAATAAACCAATTCAAATTAGTACAAAAAGCAAACTAAGATGAAAGAGAGTCCTTTGGGTGATGAAACTAAACACATTTAAATTTTCAATAGTGCATCGACATGTTTGTTTTAATTAAATATACTATGTAATTTAGTTATAAATGTTAATCTAATGATCATTATGTCAAAAAGTGTGTTTGGGTCCAAAAGACAAGTGTTCCAAACTAGAAATGTTCTGTTGGTTTGTTTATTTTGGAATTCAACCAATTAACATCAATAAGAAACCCTAATGAAGATCATGAACCCCATTGTTTGATTGTATTGAATGAATTGTATAGATATGGACATTTTCTTCTTGATGAATAGTGTTGTTAATAAGGAGACAAAAGATAATTTCATGGTTATTGCATGAAAAATAGTGCTTTGTAACAACAAAATCAGGGTGTTTAGCATAAAGTGAATAGAAGGACTCATTATTTCAGGAAATAAACCACTTCACATTAGTACGAAAAAGCAAACTAAGATGAATGAGTCCTTTGGGTGATCAAACTAAACACATTTAAATTTTCAATAGTGCATCGACATGTTTGTTTTTTAATTAATATACTATGTAATTTAGTTATAGATGTTAATCTAATGATCATTGTGTCAAAAGTGTGTGTTTGGGTCCAAAAGACATGTGTTCCAAACCAGAAATGTTCTGTTGGTTTTGTTTATTTTGGAATTCAACCAATTAACATCAATAAGAAACCCTAATGACGATCATGAACCCCATTGTTTGATTGTATTGAATGAATTGTATAGATATGGACATTTTTCTTCTTGATGAATAGAGTTGTTAATAAGGAGACAAAAGATAATTTCATGGTTATTGCATGAAAAATAGTGCTTGTAACAACAAAATCAGCTTGTTTAGCATAAAGTGAATAGAAGGACTCATTATTTAGGAAATAAACCAATTCACATTAGTACGAAAAGCAAACAAAGATGAATGAGTCCTTTGGGTGATGAAACTAAACACATTTAAATTTTCAATAGTGCGTCGACATGTTTGTTTTAATTAATATACTATGTAATTTAGTTACAAAATGTTAATCTAATGATCATTGTGTCAAAAAGTGTGTTTTGGGTTCAAAAGACAAGTGTTCCAAACCAGAAATGTTTCTGATGGATTGTTTATTTTGGAAATTCAATCAATTAACATCAATAAGGAAACCCTAATGAAGATTATGAACCCCATTTTTTGATTGTATTGAATGAATTGTATAGATATGGACATTTTCTTCTTGATAAATAGAGTTGTTAATAAGGAGGCAAAAGATAATTTCATGGTTATTGCATGAAAAATAGTGCTTGTAACAACAAAAGGAGCTTGTTTAGCATAAAGTGGATTAGAAGGACTCATTATTTAGGAAATAAACCAATTCACATTAGTACGAAAAGCAAACTAAGATGAATGAGTCCTTTGGGTGATGAAACTAAAACACATTTAAATTTTCAATAGTGCATCGACATGTTTGTTTTAATTAATATATACTATGTAATTTAGTTATAAATAAATGTTAATCTAATGATCATTGTGTCAAAAAGTGTGTTTGGGTCCAAAAGACAAGTGTTCCAAACCAGAAATGTTCTGTTGGATTGTTTATTTTTGAAATTCAACCAATTAACATCAATAAGAAAACCCTAATGAAGATCATGAACCCCATTGTTTTGATTGTATTGAATGAATTGTATAGATATGGACATTTTCTTCTTGATGAATAGAGTTGTTAATAAGGAGACAAAAGATAATTTCATGGTTATTGCATGAAAAATAGTGCTTTGTAACAACAAAAAGGAGCGTGTTTAGCATAAAGTGAATAGAAGGACTCATTATTTTAGAAAATAAACCAATTCACATTAGTACGAAAAAGCAAACTAAGATGAAAGAGTCCTTTTGGGTGATGAAACTAAACACATTTAAATTTTCAATAGTGCATCGACATGTTTGTTTTAATTAATATACTATGTAATTTAGTTATAGATGTTAATCTAATGATCATTGTGTCAAAAAGTGTGTTTGGGTCCAAAAGACAAGTGTTCCAAACCAGAAATGTTCTGTTGGTTTGTTTATTTTGGAATTCAACCAATTTAACATCAATAAGAAACCCTAATGAAGATCATGAACCCCATTGTTTGATTGTATTGAATGAATTGTATAGATATGGACATTTTCTTCTTGATGAATAGTGTTGTTAATAAGGAGACAAAAGATAATTTCATGGTTATTGCATGAAAAAATAGTGCTTGTAACAACAAAATCAGGTTTTGTTTTAGCATAAAGTGAATAGAAGGACTCATTATTTCGGAAATAAACCACTTCACATTAGTACGAAAAGCAAACTAAGATGAATGATGAGTTTTTGGGTGATCAAACTAAACACATTTAAATTTTCAATAGTGCATCGACATGTTTTGTTTTAATTAATATACTATGTAATTTAGTTATAGATGTTAATCTAATGATCATTGTGTCAAAAAAGTGTGTTTGGGTCCAAAAGACATGTGTTCCAAACCCAGAAATGTTCTGTTGGTTGTTTTTATTTGGAATTCAACCAATTAACATCAATAAGAAACCCTAATGACGATCATGAACCCCATTGTTTGATTGTATTGAATGAATTGTATAGATATGGACATTTTCTTCTTGATGAATAGAGTTGTTAATAAGTGAGACAAAAAGATAATTTCATGGTTATTGCATGAAAAATAGTGCTTGTAACAACAAAAGGAGCTTGTTTAGCATAAAGTGAATAGAAGGACTCATTATTTAGGAAAAATAAACCAATTCACATTAGTACGAAAAGCAAACTAAGATGAATGAGTCCTTTGGGTGATGAAACTAAACACATTTAAATTTTCAATAGTGCGTCGACATGTTTGTGTTTAATTAATATACTATGTAATTTTAGTTACAAATGTTAATCTTATGATCATTGTGTCCAAAAAGTGTGTTTGGGTTCAAAAGACAAGTGTTCCAAACCAGAAATGTTCTGATGGATTGTTTATTTTGGAATTCAATCAATTAACATCAATAGGAAACCCTAATGAAGATTATGAACCCCATTTTTTTGATTGTATTGAATGAATTGTATAGATATGGACATTTTCTTCTTGATAAATAGAGTTGTTAATAAGGAGACAAAAGATAATTTCATGGTTATTGCATGAAAAATAGTGCTTGTAACAACAAAAGGAGCTTGTTTAGCATAAAGGGAATAGAAAGGACTCATTATTTAGGAAATAAACCAATTCACATTAGTACGAAAAGCAAACTAAGATGAATGAGTCCTTTGGGTGATGAAACTAAACACATTTAAATTTTCAATAGTGCATCGACATGTTTGTTTTAATTAATATACTATGTAATTTACTAATAAATGTTAATCTAATGATCATTGTGTCAAAAAGTGTGTTTGGGTCCAAAAGACATGTGTTCCAAACCAGAAAAGTTCTGATAGATTGTTTATTTTGGAATTCAACCAATTAACATCAATAAGAAACCCTAATGAAGATCATGAAACCCCATTGTTTGATTGTATTGAATGAATTGTATAGATTATGGACATTTTCTTCTTGATGAATAGAGTTGTTAATAAGGAGACAAAAGATAATTTCATGGTTTATTGCAATGAAAAATAGTGCTTGTAACAAACAAAGGAGCTTGTTTAGCATAAAGTGAATAGAAGGACTCATTATTTAGGAAATAAAACCAATTCACATTAGTACGAAAAGCAAACTAAGATGAATGAGTCCTTTGGGTGATGAAACTAAACACATTTAAATTTTCAATAGTGCATCGACATGTTTGTTTTAATTAATATACTATGTAATTTAGTTATAGATGTTAATCTAATGATCATTGTGTCAAAAAAGTGTGTTTGGGTCCAAAAGACTAGTGTTCCAAACTAGAAATGTTCTGTTGGATTGTTTATTTTGGAATTCAACCAATTAACATCAATAAGAAACCCTAATGAAGATCATGAACCCCATTGTTTGATTGTATTGAATGAATTGTATAGATATGGACATTTTCTTCTTGATAAATAGAGTTGTTAATAAGGAGACAAAAGATAATTTCATGGTTATTGCATGAAAAATAGTGCTTGTAACAACAAAATCAGGGTGTTTAGCATAAAAAGTGAATAGAAGGACTCATTATTTCGGAAATAAACCAATTCACATTAGTACGAAAAGCAAACTAAGATGAATGAGTCCTTTGGGTGATGAAACTAAACACATTTAAATTTTCAATAGTGCATCGACATGTTTGTTTTAATTAATATACTATGTAATTTAGTTATAGATGTTAATCTAATGATCATTGTGTCAAAAAGTGTGTTTGGGTCCAAAAGACAAGTGTTCCAAACCAGAAATGTTCTGTGGTTTGTTTATTTTGGAATTTTGGAATTCAATTAAATTAACATCAATAAGAAACCCTAATGAAGATCATGAACCCCATTGTTTGATTGTATTGAATGAATTGTATAGATATGGACATTTTCTTCTTGATGAATAGAGTTGTTAATAAGGAGACAAAAGATAATTTCATGGTTATTGCATGAAAAAATAGTGCTTGTAACAACAAAATCAGGGTGTTTAGCATAAAGTGAATAGAAGGACTCATTATTTCGGAAATAAACCACTTCACATTAGTACGAAAAGCAAACTAAGATGAATGAGTCCTTTGGGTGATGAAACTAAACACATTTAAATTTTCAATAGTGCATCGACATGTTTGTTTTAATTAATATACTATGTAATTTAGTTTATAGATGTTAATCTAATGATCATTGTGTCAAAAAGTGTGTTTGGGTCCAAAAGACATGTGTTCCCAAACCAGAAATGTTCTGTTGGTTTGTTTATTTTGGAATTCAACCAATTAACATCCATAAGAAACCCTAATGACGATCATGAACCCCATTGTTTGATTGTATTGAATGAATTGTATAGATATGGACATTTTCTTCTTGATGAATAGTGTTGTTAATAAGGAGACAAAAGATAATTTCATGGTTATTGCAACAAAAAAATAGTGCTTGTAACAACAAAATCAGAGCTTGTTTAGCATAAAGTGAATAGAAGGACTCATTATTTAGGAAATAAACCAATTCACATTAGTACGAAAAGCAAACTAAGATGAATGAGTCCTTTGGGTGATGAAACTAAACACATTTAAATTTTCAATAGTGCATCGACATGTTTGTTTTAATTAATATACTATGTAAATTAGTTATAAATGTTAATCTAATGATCATTGTGTCAAAAAGTGTGTTTTGGGTCCAAAAGACAAGTGTTCCAAACCAGAAATGTTATGTTGGTTTGTTTATTTTGGAATTCAAACCAATTAACATCAATAAGAAACCCTAATGAAGATCATGAACCCCATTGTTTGATTGTATTGAATGAATTGTTTAGATATGGACGTTTTCTTCTTGATGAGTAGAGTTGTTAATAAGGAGACAAAAGATAATTTCATGGTTATTGCATGAAAAATATAGTGCTTGTAACAACAAAAGGAGCTTGTTTAGCATAAAGTGAATAGAAGGACTCATTATTTAGGAAATAAACCAATTCACATTAGTACGAAAAGCAAACTAAGATGAATGAGTCCTTTGGGTGATGAAACTAAACACATTTAAATTTTCAATAGTGCGTCGACATGTTTGTTTTAATTAATATACTATGTAATTTAGTTTACAAAATCTTAATCTAATGATCATTGTGTCAAAAAAAGTGTGTTTGGGTTCCAAAAGACAAGTGTTCCAAACCAGAAATGTTCTGATGGATTGTTTATTTTGGAATTCAATCAATTAACATCAATAGGAAACCCTAATGAAGATCATGAACCCCATTTTTTGATTGTATTGAATGAATTGTATAGATATGGACATTTTCTTCTTTGATAAATAGAGTTGTGTTAATAAGGAGACAAAAGATAATTTCATGGTTATTGCATGAAAAATAGTGCTTGTAACAACAAAAGGAGCTTGTTTAGCATAAAGGGATTAGAAGGACTCATTATTTAGGAAATAAACCAATTCACATTAGTACGAAAAGCAAACTAAGATGAATGAGTCCTTTGGGTGATGAAACTAAACACATTTAAATTCTCAATAGTGCATCGACATGTTTGTTTTAATTAATATACTAGGTAATTTACTAATAAATGTTAATCTAATGATCATTGTGTCAAAAAGTGTGTTTGGGTCCAAAAGACATGTGTTCCAAACCAGAAAAGTTCTGATAGATTGTTTATTTTGGAATTCAACTAATTAACATCAATAAGAAACCCTAATGAAGATCATGAACCCCATTGTTTGATTGTATTGAATGAATTGTATAGATATGGACATTTTCTTCTTGATGAATAGAGTTGTTAATAAGGAGACAAAAGATAATTTCATGGTTATTGCAAACAAAAATAGTGCTTGTAACAACAAAATCAGGGTTGTTTAGCATAAAGTGAAGAGAAGGACTCATTATTTAGGAAATAAACCAATTCACATTAGTACGAAAAGCAAACTAAGATGAATGAGTCCTTTGGGTGATGAAACTAAACACATTTAAATTTTCAATAGTGCATCGACATGTTTGTTTTAATTAATATACTATGTAATGTTAGTTATAAATGTTAATCTAATGATCATTGTGTCAAAAAGTGTGTTTGGGTCCAAAAGACATGTGTTCCAAACCAGAAAATGTTCTGTTGGTTTGTTTATTTTGGAATTCAACCAATTAACATCCATAAGAAACCCTAATGAACGATCATGAACCCCATTGTTTGATTGTATTGAATGAATTGTATAGATATGGACATTTTCTTCTTGATGAATAGTGTTGTTTAATAAGGAGACAAAAGATAATTTCATGGTTATTGCAACAAAAATAGTGCTTGTAACAACAAAATCAGGTGTGTTTAGCATAAAGTGATAGAAGGACTCATTATTTAGGAAATAAACCAATTCAAATTAGTACGAAAAGCAAACTAAGATGAATGAGTTTTTTTGGGTGATGAAACTAAACACATTTAAATTTTCAATAGTGCATCGACATGTTTGTTTTAATTAATATACTATGTAATAATTTAGTTATAAATGTTAATCTAATGATCATTGTGTCAAAAAGTGTGTTTGGGTCCAAAAGACAAGTGTTTCCAAACCAGAAATGTTCTGTTGGTTTGTTTATTTTGGAATTCAAAACCAATTAACATCAATAAGAAACCCTAATGAAGATCATGAACCCCATTGTTTGATTGTATTGAATGAATTGTATAGATATGGACATTTTCTTCTTGATGAATAGAGTTGTTAATAAGGAGACAAAAGATAATTTCATGGTTATTGCATGAAAAATAGTGCCTGTAACAACAAAAGAAGCTTGTTTAGCATAAAGTGAATAGAAGGACTCATTATTTAGGGAAATAAACCAATTTCACATTAGTACGAAAAGCAAACTAAGATGAATGAGTCCTTTGGGTGATGAAACTAAACACATTTAAATTTTCAATAGTGCGTCGACATGTTTGTTTTAATTAATATACTATGTAATTTAGTTACAAATCTTAATCTAATGATCATTGTGTCAAAAAAGTGTGTTTGGGTTCAAAAGACAAAGTGTTCCAAACCAGAATTGTTCTGATGGATTGTTTATTTTGGAATTCAATCAATTAACATCAATAGGAAACCCTAATGAAGATTATGAACCCCATTTTTTGATTTGTATTGAATGAATTGTATAGATATGGACATTTTCTTCTTGATAAATAGAGTTGTTAATAAGGAGACAAAAGATAATTTCATGGTTATTGCATGAAAAATAAATAGTGCTTGTAACAACAAAAGGAGCTTGTTTAGCATAAAGTGAATAGAAGGACTCATTATTTAGGAAATAAACCAATTCACATTAGTACGAAAAGCAAACTAAGATGAATGAGTCCTTTGGGTGATGAAACTAAACACATTTAAATTCTCAATAGTGCATCGACATGTTTGTTTTAATTAATATACTATGTAATTTACTAATAAATGTTAATCTAATGGTCATTGTGTCAAAAAGTGTGTTTGGGTCCAAAAGACAAGTGTTCCAAATTAGAAATATTCTGATGGATTGTTTATTTTGGAATTCAACCAATTAACATCAATAAGAAACCCTAATGAAGATCATGAACCCCATTGTTTGATTGTATTGAATGAATTGTATAGATATGGACATTTTCTTTTTGATGAATAGAGTTGTTAATAGGAGACAAAAGGATAATTTCATGGTTATTGCATGAAAAATAGTGCTTGTAACAACAAAAGGATCTTGTTTAGCATAAAATGAATAGAAGGACTCATTATTTAGGAAATAAACCAATTCAAATTAGTACGAAAAGCAAAACGAAGATGAATGAGTCCTTTGGGTGATGAAACTAAACAAATTTAAATTTTCAATAGTGCATCGACATGTTTGTTTTAATTAATATACTATGTAATTTAGTTATAGATGTTAATATAATGATCATTATGTCAAAAACTGTGTTTGGGTCCAAAAGACAATGTGTTCCAAACTAGAAATGTTCTGTTGGTTTGTTTATTTTGGAATTCAACCAATTAACATCAATAAGAAACCCTAATGACGATCATGAACCCCATTGTTTGATTGTATTGAATGAATTGTATAGATATGGACATTTTCTTCTTGATGAATAGTGTTGTTAATAAGGAGACAAAAGATAATTTCATGGTTATTGCATGAAAAATAGTGCTTGTAACAACAAAATCAGGGTGTTTAGCATAAAGTGAATAGAAGGACTCATTATTTCGGAAATAAACCACTTCACATTAGTACGAAAAGCAAACTAAGATGAATGAGTTTTTTGGGTGATCAAACTAAACACATTTAAATTTTCAATAGTGCATCGACATGTTTGTTTTAATTAATATACTATGTAATTTAGTTATAGATGTTAATCTCATGATCATTGTGTCAAAAAGTGTGTTTGGGTCCAAAAGACATGTGTTCCAAACCAGAAATGTTCTGTTGGTTTGTTTATTTTGGAATTCAACCAATTAACATCAATAAGAAACCCTAATGACGATCATGAACCTCATTGTTTGATTGTATTGAATGAATTGTATAGATATGGACATTTTTTCTTCTTGATGAATAGAGTTGTTAATAAGGAGACAAAAGATAATTTCATGGTTATTGCATGAAAAATAGTGCTTGCAACAACAAAAGGAGCTTGTTTAGCATAAAGTGAATAGAAGGACTCATTATTTAGGAAAAATAAACCAATTCACATTAGTACGAAAAAAGCAAACAAAGATGAATGAGTCCTTTGGGTGATGAAACTAAAACACATTTAAATTTTCAATAGTGCGTCGACATGTTTGTTTTAATTAATATACTATGTAATTTAGTTACAATTCTTAATCTAATGATCATTGTGTCAAAAAGTGTGTTTGGGTTCAAAAGACAAGTGTTCCAAAACCAGAAAATGTTATGATGGATTGTTTATTTTGAAATTCAATCAATTAACATCAATAGGAAACCCTAATGAAGATTATGAACCCCATTTTTTTGATTGTATTGAATGAATTGTATAGATATGGACATTTTCTTCTTGATAAATAGAGTTGTTAATAAGGAGGCAAAAGATAATTTCATGGTTATTGCATGAAAAATATTGCTTGTAACAACAAAAGGAGCTTGTTTAGCATAAAGGGATTAGAAGGACTCATTATTTAGGAAATAAACCAATTCACATTAGTACGAAAAGCAAACTAAGATGAAAGAGTCCTTTGGGTGATGAAACTAAACACATTTAAATTTTCAATAGTGCATCGACATGTTTGTTTTAATTAATATACTATGTAATATAGTTATAAATGTTAATCTAATGATCATTGTGTCAAAAAGTGTGTTTGGGTCCAAAAGACAAGTTTTCCAAACCAGAAATGTTATGTTGGTTTGTTTATTTTGGAATTCAACCAATTAACATCAATAAGAAACCCTAATGAAGATCATGAACCCCATTGTTTGATTGTATTGAATGAATTGTTTAGATATGGACGTTTTCTTCTTGATGAGTAGAGTTGTGAACAAGGAGACAAAAGATAATTTCATGGTTATTGCATGAAAAATAGTGCTTGTAACAACAAAAGAAGCTTGTTTAGCATAAAGTGAATAGAAGGACTCATTATTTAGGAAATAAACCAATTCACATTAGTACGAAAAGCAAACTAAGATGAATGAGTCCTTTGGGTGATGAAACTAAAGACATTTAAATTTTCAATAGTGCGTCGACATGTTTGTTTTAATTAATATACTATGTAATTTAGTTACAAATCTTAATCTAATGATCATTGTGTCAAAAAGTGTGTTTGGGTTCAAAAGACAAGTGTTCCAAACCAGAATTGTTCTGATGGATTGTTTATTTTGGAATTCAATCAATTAACATCAATAGGAAACCCTAATGAAGATTATGAACCCCTTTTTTTGATTGTATTGAATGAATTGTATAGATATGGACATTTTCTTCTTGATAAATAGAGTTGTTCATAAGGAGACAAAAGATAATTTCATGGTTATTGCATGAAAAGTAGTGCTTGTAACAACAAAAGTAGCTTGTTTAGCATAAAGTGAATAGAAGGACTCATTATTTCGGAAATAAACCAAGTCACATTAGTACGAAAAGCAAACAAAGATGAATGAGTCCTTTGGGTGATGGAACTAAACACATTTAAATTCTCAATAGTGCATCGATATGTTTGTTTTAATTAATATACTATGTAATTTACTAATAAATGTTAATCTAATGATCATTGTGTCAAAAAGTGTGTTTGGGTCCAAAAGACATGTGTTCCAAACCAGAAAAGTTCTGATAGATTGTTTATTTTGGAATTCAACTAATTAACATCAATAAGAAACCCTAATGAAGATCATGAACCCCATTGTTTGATTGAATTGAATGAATTGTATATATATGGACATTTTCTTCTTGATGAATAGTGTTGTTGATAAGGAGACAAAAGATAATTTCATGGTTATTGCAACAAAAATAGTGCTTGTAACAACAAAATCAGGGTGTTTAGCATAAAGTGAAGAGAAGGACTCATTATTTAGGAAATAAACCAATTCAAATTAGTACGAAAAGCAAACTAAGATGAAAGAGTCCTTTGGGTGATGAAACTAAACACATTTAAATTTTCAATAGTGCATCGACATGTTTGTTTTAATTGATATACTATGTAATTTAGTTATAGATGTTAATCTAATGATCATTGCATCAAAAAGTGTGTTTGGGTCCAAAAGACATGTGTTCCAAACCAGAAATGTTCTGTTGGTTAGTTTATTTTGGAATTCAACCAATTAACATCCATAAGAAACCCTAATGACGATCATGAACCCCATTGTTTGATTGTATTGAATGAATTGTATAGATATGGACATTTTCTTCTTGATGAATAGTGTTGTTAATAAGGAGACAAAAGATAATTTCATGGTTATTGCAACAAAAATTGTGCTTGTAACAACAAAATCAGTGTGTTTAGCATAAAGTGAATAGAAGGACTCATTATTTAGGAAATAAACCAATTCAAATTAGTACGAAAAGCAAACTAAGATGAAAGAGTCCTTTGGGTGATGAAACTAAACACATTTAAATTTTTAATAGTGCATCGACATGTTTGTTTTAATTAATATACTATGTAATATAGTTATAAATGTTAATCTAATGATCATTGTGTCAAAAAGTGTGTTTGGGTCCAAAAGACAAGTGTTCCAAACCAGAAATGTTATGTTGGTTTGTTTATTTTGGAATTCAACCAATTAACATCAATAAGAAACCCTAATGAAGATCATGAACCCCATTGTTTGATTGTATTGAATGAATTGTTTAGATATGGACGTTTTCTTCTTGATGAGTAGAGTTGTGAACAAGGAGACAAAAGATAATTTCATGGTTATTGCATGAAAAATAGTGCTTGTAACAACAAAAGAAGCTTGTTTAGCATAAAGTGAATAGAAGGACTCATTATTTAGGAAATAAACCAATTCACATTAGTACGAAAAGCAAACTAAGATGAATGAGTCCTTTGGGTGATGAAACTAAAGACATTTAAATTTTCAATAGTGCGTCGACATGTTTTTTTTTAATTAATATACTATGTAATTTAGTTACAAATCTTAATCTAATGATCATTGTGTCAAAAAGTGTGTTTGGGTTCAAAAGACAAGTGTTCCAAACCAGAATTGTTCTGATGGATTGTTTATTTTGGAATTCAATCAATTAACATCAATAGGAAACCCTAATGAAGATTATGAACCCCTTTTTTGATTGTATTGAATGAATTGTATAGATATGGACATTTTCTTCTTGATGAATAGTGTTGTTAATAAGGAGACAAAAGATAATTTCATGGTTATTGCATGAAAAATAGTGCTTGCAACAACAAAAGGAGCTTGTTTAGCATAAAGTGAATAGAAGGACTCATTATTTAGGAAATAAACCAATTCAAATTAGTACGAAAAGCAAACTAAGATGAAAGAGTCCTTTGGGTGATGAAACTAAACACATTTAAATTTTCAATAGTGCATCGACATGTTTGTTTTAATTGATATACTATGTAATTTAGTTATAGATGTTAATCTAATGATCATTGCATCAAAAAGTGTGTTTGGGTCCAAAAGACATGTGTTCCAAACCAGAAATGTTCTGTTGGTTAGTTTATTTTGGAATTCAACCAATTAACATCCATAAGAAACCCTAATGACGATCATGAACCCCATTGTTTGATTGTATTGAATGAATTGTATAGATATGGACATTTTCTTTTTGATGAATAGAGTTGTTAATAAGGAGACAAAGGATAATTTCATGGTTATTGCATGAAAAATAGTGCTTGTAACAACAAAAGGATCTTGTTTAGCATAAAATGAATAGAAGGACTCATTATTTAGGAAATAAACCAATTCAAATTAGTACGAAAAGCAAACAAAGATGAATGAGTCCTTTGGGTGATGAAACTAAACAAATTTAAATTTTTAATAGTGCATCGACATGTTTGTTTTAATTAATATACTATGTAATTTAGTTATAGATGTTAATATAATGATCATTATGTCAACAACTGTGTTTGGGTCCAAAAGACAAGTGTTCCAAACTAGAAATGTTCTGTTGGTTTGTTTATTTTGGAATTCAACCAATTAACATCAATAAGAAACCCTAATGACGATCATGAACCCCATTGTTTGATTGTATTGAATGAATTGTATAGATATGGACATTTTCTTCTTGATGAATAGTGTTGTTAATAAGGAGACAAAAGATAATTTCATGGTTATTGCATGAAAAATAGTGCTTGTAACAACAAAATCAGGGTGTTTAGCATAAAGTGAATAGAAGGACTCATTATTTCGGAAATAAACCACTTCACATTAGTACGAAAAGCAAACTAAGATGAATGAGTTTTTTGGGTGATCAAACTAAACACATTTAAATTTTCAATAGTGCATCGACATGTTTGTTTTAATTAATATACTATGTAATTTAGTTATAGATGTTAATCTCATGATCATTGTGTCAAAAAGTGTGTTTGGGTCCAAAAGACATGTGTTCCAAACCAGAAATGTTCTGTTGGTTTGTTTATTTTGGAATTCAACCAATTAACATCAATAAGAAACCCTAATGACGATCATGAACCTCATTGTTTGATTGTATTGAATGAATTGTATAGATATGGACATTTTCTTCTTGATGAATAGAGTTGTTAATAAGGAGACAAAAGATAATTTCATGGTTATTGCATGAAAAATAGTGCTTGCAACAACAAAAGGAGCTTGTTTAGCATAAAGTGAATAGAAGGACTCATTATTTAGGAAATAAACCAATTCACATTAGTACGAAAAGCAAACAAAGATGAATGAGTCCTTTGGGTGATGAAACTAAACACATTTAAATTTTCAATAGTGCGTCGACATGTTTGTTTTAATTAATATACTATGTAATTTAGTTACAATTCTTAATCTAATGATCATTGTGTCAAAAAGTGTGTTTGGGTTCAAAAGACAAGTGTTCCAAACCAGAAATGTTATGATGGATTGTTTATTTTGAAATTCAATCAATTAACATCAATAGGAAACCCTAATGAAGATTATGAACCCCATTTTTTGATTGTATTGAATGAATTGTATAGATATGGACATTTTCTTCTTGATAAATAGAGTTGTTAATAAGGAGGCAAAAGATAATTTCATGGTTATTGCATGAAAAATAGTGCTTGTAACAACAAAAGGAGCTTGTTTAGCATAAAGGGATTAGAAGGACTCATTATTTAGGAAATAAACCAATTCACATTAGTACGAAAAGCAAACTAAGATGAATGAGTCCTTTGGGTGATGAAACTAAACACATTTAAATTCTCAATAGTGCATCGACATGTTTGTTTTAATTAATATACTATGTAATTTACTAATAAATGTTAATCTAATGATCATTGTGTCAAAAAGTGTGTTTGGGTCCAAAAGACAAGTGTTCCAAATTAGAAATGTTCTGATGGATTGTTTATTTTGGAATTCAATTAATTAACATCAATAGGAAACCCTAATGAAGATCATGAACCCCATTGTTTGATTGTATTGAATGAATTGTATAGATATGGACATTTTCTTCTTGATAAATAGAGTTGTTAATAAGGAGACAAAAGATAATTTCATGGTTATTGCATGAAAAATAGTGCTTGTAACAACAAAAGGATCTTGTTTAGCATAAAGGGATTAGAAGGACTCATTATTTAGGAAATAAACCAATTCACATTAGTACGAAAAGAAAACTAAGATGAATGAGTCCTTTGGGTGATGAAACTAAACACATTTAAATTCTCAATAGTGCATCGACATGTTTGTTTTAATTAATATACTATGTAATTTAGTTATAGATGTTAATCTCATGATCATTGTGTCAAAAAGTGTGTTTGCGTCCAAAAGACATGTGTTCCAAACCAGAAATGTTCTGTTGGTTTGTTTATTTTGGAATTCAACCAATTAACATCAATAAGAAACCCTAATGACGATCATGAACCTCATTGTTTGATTGTATTGAATGAATTGTATAGATATGGACATTTTCTTCTTGATGAATAGAGTTGTTAATAAGGAGACAAAAGATAATTTCATGGTTATTGCATGAAAAATAGTGCTTGCAACAACAAAAGGAGCTTGTTTAGCATAAAGTGAATAGAAGGACTCATTATTTAGGAAATAAACCAATTCACATTAGTACGAAAAGCAAACAAAGATGAATGAGTCCTTTGGGTGATGAAACTAAACACATTTAAATTTTCAATAGTGCGTTGAGATGTTTGTTTTAATTAATATACTATGTAATTTAGTTACAATTCTTAATCTAATGATCATTGTGTCAAAAAGTGTGTTTGGGTTCAAAAGACAAGTGTTCCAAACCAGAAATGTTATGATGGATTGTTTATTTTGAAATTCAATCAATTAACATCAATAGGAAACCCTAATGAAGATTATGAACCCCATTTTTTGATTGTATTGAATGAATTGTATAGATATGGACATTTTCTTCTTGATAAATAGAGTTGTTAATAAGGAGGCAAAAGATAATTTCATGGTTATTGCATGAAAAATAGTGCTTGTAACAACAAAAGGAGCTTGTTTAGCATAAAGGGATTAGAAGGACTCATTATTTAGGAAATAAACCAATTCACATTAGTACGAAAAGCAAACTAAGATGAATGAGTCCTTTGGGTGATGAAACTAAACACATTTAAATTCTCAATAGTGCATCGACATGTTTGTTTTAATTAATATACTATGTAATTTACTAATAAATGTTAATCTAATGATCATTGTGTCAAAAAGTGTGTTTGGGTCCAAAAGACAAGTGTTCCAAATTAGAAATGTTCTGATGGATTGTTTATTTTGGAATTCAATTAATTAACATCAATAGGAAACCCTAATGAAGATCATGAACCCCATTGTTTGATTGTATTGAATGAATTGTATAGATATGGACATTTTCTTCTTGATAAATAGAGTTGTTAATAAGGCGACAAAAGATAATTTCATGGTTATTGCATGAAAAATAGTGCTTGTAACAACAAAAGGATCTTGTTTAGCATAAAGGGATTAGAAGGACTCATTATTTAGGAAATAAACCAATTCACATTAGTACGAAAAGAAAACTAAGATGAATGAGTCCTTTGGGTGATGAAACTAAACACATTTAAATTCTCAATAGTGCATCGACATGTTTGTTTTAATTAATATACTATGTAATTTACTAATAAATGTTAATCTAATGATCATTGTGTCAAAAAGTGTGTTTGGGTCCAAAAGACATGTGTTCCAAACTAGAAAAGTTCTGATAGATTGTTTATTTTGGAATTCAACTAATTAACATCAATAAGAAACCCTAATGAAGATCATGAACCCCATTGTTTGATTGTATTGAATGAATTGTATAGATATGGACATTTTCTTCTTGATGAATAGTGTTGTTAATAAGGAGACAAAAGATAATTTCATGGTTATTGCAACAAAAATAGTGCTTGTAACAACAAAATCAGGGTTTTTAGCATAAGGTGAAGAGAAGGACTCATTATTTCGGAAATAAACCACTTCACATTAGTACGAAAAGCAAACTATGATGAATGAGTCCTTTGGGTGATCAAACTAAACACATTTAAAATTTCAATAGTGCATCGACATGTTTGTTTTAATTAATATACTATGTAATTTAGTTATAGATGTTAATCTAACGATCATTGCGTCAAAAAGTGTGTTTGGGTCCAAAAGACATGTGTTCCAAACCAGAAATGTTCTGTTGGTTTGTTTATTTTGGAATTTCAACCAATTAACATCCATAAGAAACCCTAATGACGATCATGAAACCCCATTGTTTGATTGTATTGAATGAATTGTATAGATATGGACATTTTCTTCTTGATGACTAGTGTTGTTAATAAGGAGACAAAAGATAATTTCATGGTTATTGCATGAAAAATAGTGCTTGCAACAACAAAAGGAGCTTGTTTAGCATAAAGTGAATAGAAGGACTCATTATTTAGGAAATAAACCAATTCAAATTAGTACGAAAAGCAAACTAAGATGAAAGAGTCCTTTGGGTGATGAAACTAAACACATTTTAATTTTTCAATAGTGCATCGACATGTTTGTTTTAATTAATATACTATGTAATATAGTTACAAATCTTAATCTAATGATCATTGTGTCAAAAAGTGTGTTTGGGTTAATGAAGATTATGAACCC